>VOQJ01032964.1:13959-28250 GCA_015052665.1 Apistogramma diplotaenia | reverse complement strand
ACCTCTGCCTGCGTTATGATTATTTTATTATTATTATGACAAAAAAATTATTTTATTTCTAACGTGTCCATGACCAGGAGCACCACTGTGCACACACACACACACACACACACTAAATCAGAAGCCAAAGTCACCACTTTGGGCATTAAGATCCTGGCAGATATGACAGACTGCTTGGTGTTGAAGTTCTGGACGATGATGCTGATATTGGCACATCTGCAGGCAGATGTTCCCTCTGAGCACCTCTGCAGATGTGATGAAAACGCTTCTATTGCTCTGAGATTTCAGCTCATATAAAGACTCAGGAACCAAACAATTATTGTGTTGGCTGACAGTGAAAACTGATTTACAGCCTCATTAATGAAATATTGTTGCAGCAAAATGTCCATAAGTTCTTTAAAAGGAAGAAGTCTGAAATGTAGAGACGATGTTTGGCTGGAGGAATCTGCCAAGTGACACTTAATGCAACCAAAAGTTATCTTCTTGTATTAAATGACGTGTTTGTGAAACGCTGGTTAGTGCCAACAGCTGATTTATTTTACGGGATAAAATGGTTTGTTTGGTGGATTAATCATGTGACTCCAGGAAGAGCAGCTTCACTTGTTACATCTAAACAAGTTAATAAATCATAGCTTCAAAAGCAAAAACGAGGAACCAGGACGTTTGTTTCTCAGCCGTGAAAACGTGATTTTCCCTGCAGCACTGAGGTCAGGAGGGCGCCGAGATGCTTAAATAAAAGCAGAAAATTTTGATCCTGTGAATTATGAAGTGAATAAAAAATCAGGTGATTTTTGAGGGGCCAAGTTGGGAACTTCTTCCTGATCTGACTGACTTAATTTGGCTCATTTCATTAGAATCACACATGCAAATTATTAGTATAGTGTGAGATATTAATAAAAAAATTATTTATGACGATCTCGTCTCACTCGTGTGTCATGTGGAGTGATTTTCCAAAATAGGAACAGAAATGGACTGCAGCAGCAGATCTCCACGAGCACACGGCTTTCAGCCTTAAGTGGACGGGCAGCAGCCTCGCTCCCATTTAGGATAGTGGGCTATTTAGCCTGACAGCCATTAAATATGAATTAAAAACCACACAGGCCTCTTTGCCTTCGAAAATGTCATTACATATCTTTATGGCGGCCGATTGTTGAATAAGCAGTTTGCAGGGCTCCCCTGGGGGCGAGGCTGGGGATGGGAGTGCAGTGAAGTAGATGGATGGAGGGGAGAGGGAGGAAGAAACTGGGGTGGTCAATGTGGCGTGGGGGGACGGCAGGATGGGCTGGGGGGCGGATGGGTGGAGGACTGGGGAGGAATGAGAGGATGAGTGGAGGGATGGCAGCACAAAAACAGAAAGCTGGGGGGGCGGGGGGCGGACACATGTGGAAGATGGATAGAGTGGCAGAGGAACAGCGCAGACAGGTCTGCCATAACGGATGAGGCCTAATAGCAGCTGAAATGGAATCTACATTACAGGTCCTAACTGAGTGCGGTACTTCAGGGGCCGGGCCTCGAAAGGAGCAAATAATAGCGCTGGCTTGAAGTGGTGCTTCAGTTTCTCTCCAGTACATGAGGGAGATGTGTGTGTGTGTGTGTGTGTGTCGGGGGGTGAGATTGAGGGGAGAAGGGGAGCACGTCAGAGAGACACCGGCCTTCTTAGTATTTTCAGGGTTTTTAAAAATATCACAAAAGGTCAGCGTGTGCCTGGCAACTCGTTTTTACGGCATGGCCGGGAAGCCCGAAGCGCCGGGCTGTAATTATCCGAGCTGCACCTCCAAATCGTGCCATTGTTCAGGAAATAAAGACATTACCATCAGTCTTGTTGTGTACTTGAATAAATCCTTTGTTGCCTTAATACAGCTAATTTCCGCTGAAGTATAT
This sequence comes from Apistogramma diplotaenia, assembly GCA_015052665.1. Classification (NCBI taxonomy): domain Eukaryota; kingdom Metazoa; phylum Chordata; class Actinopteri; order Cichliformes; family Cichlidae; genus Apistogramma; species Apistogramma diplotaenia. Next base: position 26,369 of record VOQJ01032964.1, on the reverse strand, counting down.
TTGATATACGCCCTGACAATGTGCATTTAATGATGTCATTTTCACTGATGCACTCTTGTTTAACCTACAGAATAAGGCTTCAACAGGATCAGTGGACGAGAAGGGAAAATGTACCATAATGCATCTTTGTGCCACCTTATTAAATTCAAGCCAGTCAAACACCTCCTGCCAAGCTGCACTTGTCTGATTCGGCTGTGACAAAATAACAGCACAAAAGTACAGTACAGCGGCAATTTGATATTCCTCAGAGGACTAATGCTGCTTTAGAGACTACACTGTAATTTGACTTCATTCTGCTGCCGAGCTCCGTTCTTCACATGTAATTTAATGAAGGAAATCACATTTCTGCTCTATAAACCACATGTGAAGGCAGAAAAATCTGAAGCCAAAAGAAAAAAATACTTGAACATTTGTTGGCTTCATGATGGCGTCCCATGTGTCTTGTTTTAAAACATTATTTGGAGTTTGTCACATGCAGAACTCGCAGTGACGTCAATTAAAATCAGCCTGTTGGTGTGTTTTACGTTAGTGAGTGATAAGATGATGTGTTGGTTGTTGCTTATTTCCAGTTCGGACCTTCAGTCTTCTCTGCGACAGTGGCTTTGCATGATTCAGGCCCACAATTCATCCAATACCTAAACAATCCATCTTCCTTCACCCAGACACCTTTCTCCTGATTGGCTGAAGACTTGAAGAACAGGTGGGTGGAGCCTGTGCTCATAGCGGCATAGGGATATTTTATGGATACACTCTGAATGACAAAATCAACCCATAGAGGAAGAAAAAGGCTACGTTGTGCATCAAGTATTTGTAGATCAGTCCAAATTCTGAACTTCTGTCTTTGTACATAGTTGACACACAAATATGAGCATCCACCACTGTAACTGTATAAACGTTATACATATTCACTGGACACGTTTTACCTTCGTTCTTCATGGCACCGACTCAACAGTCCTCTGATTTTGCTCCATATTGACCTGATGACATCACAGTTTCTTTGCCAAAGCCAGAACCACCCTGAACACGAACACACACACACACACACACACACACACACACACACACACGGATTGAACCAACAACCCTCAAAGTAGTAGGTGATCTGCTCTAGCTCGTGAGCTTCAGCCACATTACACACTTCTGACCACATGATTTAAAGCAATTTCTTCAGAAAAACTTGGCCTCTCTTTGTCTGTGTGATATGTCGTGTTAGTGCAACAAATGCCAACTCTTGGGCCTCACAACACCCTTGGGTGGAGTATGCTCACAATACTTTGTCCTCCTTTCTCCTTGAAGTGACTCTATCAGCACCACTGTTAACCTCTCAGAAAGTAAACTTGGCTGTCCAACATTATCTCTGCTGCTGCAGAAAAATATGGAAAACAGCCCAAAGGTAGTGCTTCTTTGGGCTACAGAAACTCACCCCCAGGTTCATTGGTCCATATATAATTGAAAAACTTATCAGCCCCTTCTCAGTCCATTTAAAACTACCCAAATCCCTTGAAAATTCATACCAACTTCCACATTTTCCAGCTAAAACCAATCACTACGAGCTCTATCACTTGAGTCCAGTAATTCAGCAAAAATTGACATTAGTCAGATTAGGCAACAGATTTGTGTTCTTGGCTGTCAGGAGGGAAACCTCGTCTTCCCCTGTTGTTTCCCATCTGCTTCAAGAAATGTTCTAAAGAACTGTTTCCTTTCTCTGACAGGTGCACCTCGAACAGGTCGGCAGCCCATCATGTGGTTAACACGTTGGACAAAGAACCATTCATGCTCACACTCACACCTTTGGTTAATTTGGAATAATTAATTCAACTGTCTTTGGATTTTGGGAAGTACCCAGAGAGCACCGATGCTGCAGAACATGCAACCTCCTCAGTGAAATAGTGCAGCAGATTCTAACCCAGAACCTTCTTGCTGTGAGCCTGTGAGATAGTGCTTCTGTGCCATACACTCCAATGCTGCCACTAGGTGTTGTTAAAGTAGATGAATATTTTCTCTCTATATAATATTGTGTTTCTTCATATGACAGTGTGGTTAGATTTAGAATGGCTACTCCAGACTCCTTTTTAATGTTTTATCACTGGGCCTGCAATGATTTTGAGCACCCCATTAAAAGTATTTTATTATGTCAACTCATAAATCCACAGAATAGAAACAAGCCTCCGTGCTTGGAAACCTCCCAATTTAAAAGCATTTGTAAATCTTTACACATTGTCATGCAGTTGGTGGGCCAAAAAATATACATAAATACAGATAGTCATTCGCTAAATCATCAGGATCATATTTCACAAAAAAAAAACAACACACATCCACAGAGTCTCTCTAGAAATTAATTTAACTATATAAATAAATAAAGAACTTATACACTTGGATTTAAGCCAGATAGTCCTAAATGCATGACATTATAGATCAATATGGCCCTATAAAGCACTGTGCTGCAGCTGTTCTTGAGACTGATAGCTGAAAGAGGCAGAATGTTAAGCACTAAAATAGCAACACAACTATAGGCACAATTTCATTGGTAGTGTCAATTATTTAATACTTTGGAAAGCGTAGAAGACTGAAAATACGTGTGAGAACCTGTCAGCTGCCCAGCAATCTTCCCCTCAAGCACTCGTTAATCTCAAAACACAGTGCTGAAATTGGCTGCCGGCTTCCCACTCAGAAGTCCTCGCGCTAAAATAGAAAAACACAGTTAAAAAAAAGACAAGCATTTCATTCATTTATTCAAGAATTCACATGCAGCAGTGCACGTAAGCAAGTGTGACAAGCAACGCCAGTGTTAGCCTTCATAACTGTAGGCCTGAGGGGACATAATGTGAAAGAAGTTCAGCACAGAAAAGGATTTCATTGCAATAGCTGGTTTTACCAAACTTAAAACCCCTGTTGGAGAAAACTGGTATCACAATGAAAGATAAAAATCAACTGTTTCAGGGTCTCTGTTTGCTTACATTAAAAAATGGTGTTTTACGCGTCACATGGAGTGACTCTATCAGCACCACTGTTAACCTCTTTCTGCACAAAATGACTGTGTCAGTGCTGCCTACTCCAGTCAGAGTAACAATGATAAAATGGTGCTAAAATAGAAAATAAAGACCACAAAAGAGATTAATGCTGCAGAAAATTGTTAACTTTGTGCACGGGCGAATAAATACTTTAATTATTTTGATGCTGATGTTGATTTCTAATGTGGTGGCGGCATATTCAAGATCTGAAACTTAAACATGAAAGGTTATTATACAGTAGCCTAATAATGATGATGTGTACAGTAAATCCCTTTCGTTTGTCAAAGTGAAATTAATGTAACTGACTGAGTAGGTGTTTTGTGCAAGAAACTTTAATGTCCAAGCAGGGAAACGTGTTGCACAACAGCTTGTGTAATTAAAACACTACGAAAAAACCCCAAAAACATTAAAAATACAATAAATACACTACAAAATGTCTATAATTTAAATTTGGTACAAAGATTTAAAGCAGGTATAAAACATTTATACATTTTCTGCATCTCCAAATGAATGCGTGCTCATTCTGGAGAGAAAGTGATGCACAGTTTGCACTGCTGTAAGTTTACAACTGGGCTTCATGCATTCCTACAGCAGAGAATCTATATAGCACTCAAAATGTGCTGTAAAAGAATCAGTGAAAACATTGCACCTCCAGCTGATCTGAAACAAAAATTGGAACATAACATGCTCCCAACCAGGTTATGTGTTTCAAACATCTTCAAAAATCTTTCAAACATCAGACTGTCTTTAGGATTTCATGATTGACATGACAGCACAGCACAGTTAAGTTAAATACACTGTGTATTGTTTTGTCACCAGTGATGTGTGAAATGATTTTTGGTGATGCTGCACTGTGTAAATTGTACTTTACAGATTGCAGTTTTTCCAGTGTTGCACTTATGAGACAATCCTTTTCACGGAGCTTTCTCCTCACTCACCATGCAGTGCTATTTGTGCAGCATGAATGATTTTGAAAATGACCATAACTGTGGGTCTACAGCTGGAAAAAGTCATCATTTAGACATTTTGACATTTCGATTATGAGTTATTGATTCTGTAGAGTTGCTGAATATCTTTCCAACTCGACCAAAGTCACAGACACAATTATTTATTTATATGTGTTTTTGAAGTCTTTCCTGTGTCTTTGCTGCAAAAAGGGCTGAAGTGACAGCTAAAATAGTGAGGTATGATTTCTGCAACATTTACATAAGAAAACTTTTTCTCTAACACATTTGGTTAAAAAAATATCACAAGAACAAAACCGCACATATGCAGACAGTTAATTCTGTGATACCACAAGTAGCTCATCTGTGAATGGAATAGACAGGAGAGGGCCTGCAGTGGGAAGATCTCCCACTTATGAAGCATTACTGTGGGTTTGTCACTAGAAAGTTGCAAAAGGGGTAAGTTGTCAGTGGTAGGATCAACTGATACATGATGATTCCTGCCGTGAGTGGGGTGGATGTCAGGCCCCAATGTTGGGATATGTACACAAAAACCAAATACCTGCCCAATGGAGGAACATCTGCACAGTTTGGGAATCTTGTCATTTTCAATCATTTTAGAAACTTTATTGTTCCATCACAAAAGAAAGCATAAAAATAAATCCCCCAACAAAACTTTAAATGCAAAATTGGAGCTCACTCCAGAAGAAAGGTTCAGTTTAAATCCTCATTGCATACCTCACAGCCAGAAGCTGCATTATTTTTCACTATCATGCAATCCAAATGCACATGAGAAACTAAAGCTGGGAAGAGAATTGTCTGATGTCTGGCTCATAATCTGAAGGCTTTTGCAGTTGTCAAGGCCCATTTTTCTTTAGTTGTTTTTTTTTTCTTCTTGTGAATAATCCTCTCATGTCATATTACTTTACTTGACCCATGCTCATTCACACATTGTGTCTACAGTGATGTAATTCTGCCCTACTAGCAGGTGCCATTAATTCCCAACACAGGTCTACTTGCACTTGGAAATGTAATTACATCTCTATCCACTGCAGGGAAGCAGGAACCCTGGGGTACCCCACAAGATAACAATTCCCCCTTTAATTATTCAATACAGGCAAGAACAGAAAGTATGAGATGTGTGTGATCAATTATTTACCCAGCTCCATGCATTATTGACTTAGCAAGCTGGAACATTTATTGGGACTTTGTTTTCCATGTTTGTATGACAAAAACAAGAAAAAAATGTGCAGACATTGCACTTGTGTTTCCTTGGATGACTTCACGGAAGACAGTTTTTAACGCATAGAAGGGAATGGTTCTGTGTGAGTGAGTGTGCATGCTTTAAATTGCTGTCAGTTGCCACACATTTTGTCAAGCTAATTTGTTTTCATCCTTGCACTGATTGCTTCTTGCTCTGAGGCAGATGCAATGCATGTGATAGCCTATCATCTCCATCATCAATATGCATGTCTGACTCTCCTGACCTTGAGAGGGTAAGCAAGCTAGACAAGGGCAAAGCAACTTACTTGTTTGTTTCTTAAGGGCCTGTTGTAATAAATAGCGCTTCAACTTCCGCACAATAGGTGTACTCGTACAGTAACTGTGTGGGGTTGCATCACCAGGGATTCTGTCATGCTCAGCTAATGCAATTTGAAGCCGTGAGTTTAAAGAATTTCTAATGAGAGGAACGTCTTCACAGCAAATCAGTGTAAGCTTGAGGCACATCAAAAGGAGTGTCAGATTTGAGGCAAACTGATGAATATTCTGCATGGCAACTGCGACGTTGACTAAGACAGAAAAAAGTGCTTTTTTTTTTCAAAGAGAGTTGTGCTGGCTGCATGTCAACCTCACAGCAAGCCACATTATTCATTACCAAAGAAGACAGGAGTTTGGGGCTGCTGGAACAGCTACTCATACATTTTCTAGAAGCTTGCCGAAGATGTGCTGCTGAGTTATTATATGCCAGGTTAGGATTATCATTTCTCAACCGTCTATATGTGTTCTTTTAACTTTCACCCACCTTCACTGTAAATGCAGCAGAGTGACACAGAGTTGAACAACAAAGAGCTTGTGGTACTGTAGATTCATTATGTTACCTAAAGTATTCATGCGTCTGCTTTCACATGCATATGAACTTAATCCATAGGGTTTAATGTCAGCCCACCTTTTGCCACTATAACAGCTTTAACTCTTCTGGGAAGGCTTTCCAGGTTTAGGAGTGTTTATGGGAATTTCTGATCATTCTTCTAGAAGCACATTTGTGAGGTCAGACACTGATGTTGGATGAGAAGGCCTGGCTCAGAGTCTCCACTGTAATTCATCCCAAGGTGTTCTGTTGGGTTGAGGTCAGGACTCTGTGCAGGTCAGTCAAGTTCTTCCACACCAAACTCACTCATGGTCTTGCTTTGTGCACTGGTGTGCAGTCATTTTGGAACAGGAAGGCGCCATCCCCAAACTGTTCCCACAAAGTTGGGAGCATGAAATTGTCCAAAATGTCTTAGTGTGCTGAAGCATTAAGAGTTCCTTTCAGAAAGTGGGGAATGTCACTCCAGAGAACTCGTCTCCACTCTCTAGAGTCCAGTGGCAGTGTGCTTTACACCACTACGTCCAACACTTTGCATTGTACATAAGGGTTGGATGCAGCTGCTCAGCCATGGAATCTCTTTACACACTGTACTGGAGCTGAACTTGGCTCACCTGGACTTGATCCACAGTTGACATCCCATCACAGTACAGCGCTGAAAGTCACTGAGCTAACTGAGAGTGACTCGTTCTTTCACTTGTTTGTAGAAGCAGTCTGCATGCCTGGGCCTAGGTGCTTGGTTTATACACTTGTGGCCATGAAAGAGATTCAAACACGTGAACTCAATGATTTGGATGGGTGAATATTTCATTTAAGTCAGTTTTTTGTTTTGTTTTGTTTTGTTTTTTCATTTAAGCACTACAACTGCTTGGTTGGCTTTCAGACATCATGCCCTCTTGTAAATATCTGCGTGTAAAATCTCCAGTATTTTTAAAAAGGTGGCAGTGCTGTTACCAGGGAATAAAATCGAGCAGCATTTTCTGTGCTGGAAGAATCCATGACCTCATTTTCAGGGCGCTTCTCAAGCATTTGCTGTTGTTAGGTTACAAAAGCCATCTCATACAACTTCTTCATTCCTTTCCTCATTTAGAAATTAGCTACAAAACAAGGTAAGAAACTGCTTCCTGGCAAGAGTCTGGGTGGGAGAGTCCAACAACAGTCCAAGAATAATGCTTGTTTCAAAGGCTTATTTCAGATTGTTCAGGGTCCAGTTTAAGTTTCTTCTTGGTAAAATAAGCCCATCCGTTATTCGAACAGCCTGTCCTCAAAGTGAAAACGTAGGCATTGGTCGTTTCTGCATTCACGGATTACGACCAATATTTACGGGGAAAAGGCGACCCCTAGCGGTCGTGGACAAAAGTGCGTTTAAGTAACGTGTTCGGTTTTCGCCAGCAGACCACAGAAAACGACAAAATTATCGATGTCGTCACATTCCTCACACTACCCTAACCTCAACCATTTATTATTCATGTACAGAAGTCATTATATTGTCATTTGATACCATGACAGGCTGGAACCATGTACGTTCACACTGATAGATTACTATTCTATCCTCCGAGCCACGGCGACATTACCCACGGACAGGTCCGTACAACACGCGATGCCTGAGGTGGGCGCGGTCGTTTGGAAACGTAAAAGTCACAGCTCCAACAAGCAGTGAAAGTTTGTAACCAAACACTGTTGTGAGGAGAAACAATTCATGTCACGACTGGCCTCCATCGTTCTTAACCCACATACCTACGACTCCACCAGCTTCTGCTCAAAAAGTGTCACTGTCAAGTCGTTTTGGGACTGCTCATCCCCGCGTGACTTTGAATTTGACTCTCTTAAGAGGGTATTCACCGCATAGGAGAGTCAGATAACTGCAGTCATGCACTGGAAAAGGGCAGTTCAGGTTTATGAGCCTCCCCTCTTGCTTGCCTTGGTCAAACACATATGAAAATAAGTCATTAACACAACCCGGCAGCAGCACACACTTTTTCCATCCTTGTGGAAGTCGCACAACATGAAGTGTTTGTGCGACAGCTGAAGAGAGATGACGGTCAGCAGCCTGCTGAGATGCTCCACACAACTCACCCACGTGATCACTTACCCATGTCTCTAGATCCTAGTTTGTTTAGTTTCCTTTTAGCCAACATACTGTATGGACATGTAACATCTAACACACCTTTTAGCAGTGCACCTCTTGAAATCATACTGTGCATTTGTTTTTTTGTTTGTTTGTTTGTTTTGGGTTTTTTTTTCACATATATGATGTCACATGTGTCGTGGATGGCTCCTGTTCGCAGCCTATAAAGATAAGCTGGAAATCATCTGATGCGTTAACAGTAATATAATATAAAAGTCATCCTTTTCCACATAAGAGGATCTCACATTTGGATTATTTTAATGTAATCAGAACAGCGGAGAGCTCGATGGAGATGATGATTTTGGATTTTAATATAAAGTTTTCAGCAGATGTTCTTCTCCGTGACAGTTAATGTTCTGTGTCAGAACCTTTTTTCCATATTCATCTAAGGGAAGGAATAGCGGGTACATGCATAATCAGATGGAGTTGATTAATACATTGAGCAGATGTGATCAGTGTTGGCAATTTCCATGCTTGCAGGGTGGTTGAAGTGTCAGAGCAGTTTGTTAAAAGTTTTAATGAGATTTCACAGTGTTGTTCTGAAATCTTTGTTCGCTGATGCTGATTTCATGTGACGCAATAAATACAGCAGGCCTCCTATAGTCAATTTTCAGCAGCGGAAAACCACATCATTAAATTTTTGTGGGTAATTACTAAAATCTTGTGAATGCAGATCTTTGAAAATGAGTGAAAATGAAGCAACAGCCTTTCTATAAATGGAAGTGTTATATACATGCTGTTCTGCGCTATTCTTACCTTGTGTGACTTCTGAAAACAACGAAGAAAAAAAGACTTTTCATTGGATCCTTTAATGTCAGTCCACGTGTCGCTTTCTTTTTTCTTCAGGTCTTCTTCTGCTAAGGGGAACTGTGCAAGCGCGTCTGATACTTCTCAGCACGTTTCACCGATCAAAAGAACCATTTCACTTTCAGCACAGCGCCGTCGTCGCCAAATATAGGAATATGTGTTGACAGGCAGTCAAACAGAGAGGAGCATGCAAGTAAAACAGTCAGCATCCTGAAATTGAAGCGATCCAAATATTGCTTTTGTTTGTTTGGGGCATTTTTGTTTTTGTGTTGTTGTTTTTTTCAGCAATGCTTTATGCTTTATGTTTTAATTCTGAAAGATTGTGTCAAACTTATAAAAACAAAACTGGAGCAAATCAACGTCAAAGTAACGGACAGCTGTGCTGAGCGTGCACAGAGCATCCACACATGTGACCCCACGCTCATCTTCCACCGTTGCATCTTGTTATTGAAAACTAGGGATGCATAGAACTTATTCGGGTCTGAATCTGTTGAAGCAGCCTCTGCTCGTCTGTCCATGTTGAATACTGAATACTCAGTTTAACAGGCTGTAATTATGGGAGGAAAAGACAGAAAATCAGTCCTTCATGTTTAAAGCAGCATCGGGCTCAAAGTAAACATCTGTCCTAACTTTATCAAATAATTGGCATACACAAAGGATATAAGATGGAATTTATTAGTAAGAAATTAAACGTTAAGGAAAATAGATGCATTGTTGTCTGAGATTTATTTCACCATGTGTTTAAAAAATAATTGCTTAAAGCATCTTTAATGACTTTTGGATAGTGTATTGGCCTCGTTAGTTCCTTTGACTGCTCATGTCATCGGTCAGCTTGATAGTTTTTATTTTTTATTATTTCAATTACGTTACTGTTTGATAGTTCTGCATGTAACGATTTTTGTACCCATTCAGAAAACAGTTTACCCTTTTATGTAGCCAAGACAAAAAGGAAGCAAGGCTGTGAAGGTCAACCAGAAAACAAAATTTATGTTCTCTAACAGACATAACATCATAACCCTTAAAGCACACAGACACACACACACACAGAGTTGTATTTTTTATTGTAGTTCTTGCTCTTTGTATATTTCTGAATCCAGAAATAAATTCAGAATTTAAAGTTCAGCTTCTATGTCCAGCAAAAAAAATGTTCACAATCCACACAGCCTAATATAACAACCACAACATTTACAAAAAATACAGTACAACACTCCCAGTTTCAAGTTTTCATCCTCAGACATATTTTGTTTTGCACTGTAGACATCAGAGGCACATAGCAGGAATTTGGTTAACTTCAGGGTTAATCCTGGGTTTTCTGTACTACTACCCCTTATCAGGCTATATTGCCATGGCAACTTATGCTCCTGAGAAGGTTGGAATGATTTCCCAAGATCTTCCTGGAAGATAACTCGTACGGAGACCAGGAGGGTCCAAAGTTAGTTCGTCTAAAGCGTCTTTTATTCACAGCTTGTTTTAAGTGTAATACAGATTCTCTGCTGGGAGAATACGTTTTGTATGTGCAGCTTATTAAGCCGTGCCTTCCTAAAACCACTGAATGAAGCATAAACTGTGTTCTACTGTCACAGGAATGTGTGTGTAATAATTTGCTAATTTAGAAAATGTATCAAATATTGTTACACTTGATTCTAATCTGCTGCTCAATTTTCTTTTACACTGCTGGAAACACAGCACAACAAGAAAACCTGTCCAATCAAATTAATTCCAGTTTGATCTGTTTGAAACTGAAGCACGTTTCCTTTATCAGGCTGTTAGACAGGAAGCTTTAATATTTAAATGCATCCAGTTTAAAGTTTCAGAGCTCTAATGTGCAGCTGTCACCTTAGAAATAAACAGCACTCAATCATAAAAATCAACTGGAATTAAAATGTTTATTTTACAGCTCTAAGTGCTGAATCACCAGTGCCCCTTTTTCACAGCGCAGTTACATTTGACTGGTAGGTCTTCTCTGAGTACCTTGGACTTTCCCTTAGTTCCGAGTACTGGTCAATCGAGTGAGAGCTGTCAAACAAATCCTTTTTATACTGGCAAAGAGACACCACCACACATCAATCGTGATCACTGATGAGAGGTTTATCAGAATGAATATAGCCTCATTCACAGCACTTAACCCATCAAAGTCCAGATGCTTGTAGCACTACATGACATTTTAGGCTGAAATCACATGCATCTTCTCATTGCTTTATTCATTTACTACCAAGACTGACAGCTAATACATTCTCATCGTTGTCACATGCAAAAAGAGACATTAAAAACAGCTGCCACGTGCCATCCTTTTGGTGTTGTTTCAGGTAGTCTTGCACCTGAAGATGTAAGTGTATAAATGACAATTGCAATGCAATATCAGGACAGGAGCTCAGGGATTTCCAGATTATAGAAGGAGATGCTGCAACAGCTTGAAAACCTGAGACTTTCTCTTCTTAGGCTTCTTCTGCTTCTACACCAACACTGATGCTGAGGGGTTTTTATCTCAGTGGTGATGCCTATTGTTCAGGAAATCACGAACCAGGCAAAAAGGTGTTACGATTGGTTGTGACTTACTTCCTAACATCTAATTAATCACTTAAAAAGGCTCATAAATACACATCTTTTAATTACTTACGTAACTTTTATTAGACCTGACATGAGAACAAATAATTTCTTTGCCTATACAATGAAAACCTATTTGCAAGTCTGCTGGCTTACTTAAGAATTTCCCTTTGAGAATTAGATCTCATTGCGACTCTCTTCATACATGGAAGCAAAAAAATTATATTACCCACACTCCCTTCAAACAACACACTGGCATCAAAAGACAGCCCTAAGCCTGAGCCACGTACATCTGGGCTCTTTTGTTGCACCCAACTCAGATGACGTCCCACAGTGTGTGGAGACGGTAATCCGATTAGCCGTGGTCTCGAGAAGACAAACATAACATGTTGTGTTCTATCTGAAGACTTCCCCGTAGACATGATCTTCATCAGGTCCCATTGTCCCTTATCTTCTTCCCTCAGCGTCTGTCTTCGAGCTCTGCTGTGAGGGAACAACACTCACAGCCAAACCAATTTAACCACAGCCAACAATCCAATCACTTCCATAATGTATCTGTGTCAGTGTCAGAGGGAGAGAAAACTTACGGCCAGCGATCTTTAAAATTCCATGGATTGCTTGGAGATAATAATTCACTAGCTCACTATAAATAGCTAATCTGACCGTTGGTGATAAATAGCTGTAAAATAAAGACTTCATCACGTGCTCCAAGCAAAAAATTACAAAACAATTCTCTCCTTTGCAAAACCACCGCACTGGTCGCACCTTTTTATTTTATTTTTTTTGTAACTTGCCCTCCCGGTATTGCTTGTGATGTCAAGTAAAACCCTGCAGGGGAGAGACCGTATCGATTGCAGTGATGGCTGCCTGAGGAATACTATGTTTTCATA
>VOQJ01032964.1:0-13939 GCA_015052665.1 Apistogramma diplotaenia | reverse complement strand
AATACTATGTTTTCATAACAGCTTGAAGGCATGTACTGGCCTGACTCTGCTACCTCTACGATACCATAGTGAGATGAGCAGGGCAGAGGGTGGGAAGCACATAAATAATTCACTGTGATCTCATTCTGGCCCACATGTAATTTAGCTCGTATCCCCAATGGCTCCACCAAAAAAAAAAAAAACAAAACAGAGAGAAAGTGTTCTGTTTTACTTATCCAAAGGAGACCCTCCACAGTGATTTCAATAGGAAACTGTTGTTCCGGTCTCCAGAAAACTGCTGGAGTTTCCATATGAGACAGTGCCGCACGAATAGGGGAAATGCTGCATGACTTAGCAATTTAAGTGGGAAAGCATTCAAGGGACCTAAATCATCTGTTTCTAAACTGCTGCAATGTTGAATAGCTATAATAACTGCTGGGTCCACTGCCAGCTAATTCATAAAAATGAGATTTACTTTTGTTTGTTGAGGAAAAGCCAGATGCACTGCATGTTGTTAGATGTTGCAAATGGTAATCAAATGTCTGAAATGTAAAAAAATATTTAATGAAATGTAACATGATGTGCCCCCAAATTTTATTTCCCTGAGCAACTTATTGTTTTAAACTCACCTGAATTGGGCATTAAATTTATTACATTTCAACTATTGCATCTGTTTACAAGCAAAGGCACAGTGGTATATGATCCACTGATTACTCACATTAGAGAAGAGGATTGGCTTCTGGGTTTACCTAGTGGGTTGTTCTCAGGTCATCAACAGCTCTGCAAAGAACATGGTACAGTATCCATCTGCAACAGCTGCAAATCTAATCAGCAGCCAAACAGAATGCTGTTCTTTCAACTTCTGCTGCTCAACTTGTCACATTCATTTTTTCTCCAATTTCTCTCATGTTTTGCTGAAAATCTCTGAATCTGCAGCCATACCTGCATACCTGCACTTTCCAAATGTCTAAATGCTTCTACTGCATCTGCTGTCACACGAATCTCAAGAATCTATGACACATTAAGACACATTAATTCAGACGATGTCATCTTAAGCTAAGGAACATTATCTCTCATACAATGAAGTGAAAACGTTTTGTAGATGTGGTTTTGGTGTTCTGTACCCCACCATCCATGTTGTGGCATTTTCATGTAAAAGTGCTTAAATCTATTGGACTTTGTGAAAACTAGTTTTTCCCGAAGGCAGAATAAAGAACAGTGTGATTATTCAAAGAGCCTTATTTATGTGTTCTGAGCAAATGGGATTCAGGGAGGAGAAGATGGATAGATCTGAAACTTTGGATTTTTTATGAGTTCTTCTCCAAAATACACATGCCTTATTACAGTATAAAGGATATTACTGTCCTGCAATCATTTTGGGGGAGTGGAGGGTATCTAGTGATACCTGTTGTGCAGCTTTGGGATTCATTTAGATTTGTATTTCTGCACACCTAATAATATAAGTATTATTTACACCATGGTAACTCTAGGGCCAATTCTCTATATGTGGATTATTATTTCTGGCTGGGTCAAACTGTTGTTTAAGTGTTGTTGTGGATCCTTGAAGCAGTTGTTGGACTGTCGTAGCTGCTGTATAACTGAAAGGCAGACCTCTCTCTTAGGAGCAGTTTTATTTGGTGTAAACAAGATGCTAACCCATCCTTGTTGGAGGAATGAATAGCATTTTGACAGAATGTCGTGATCCTTTAATGTACCCTCACATATTACTTACTTATTACTATATAAATAAAATTGCCATTTCAGTCAGGTAAGAAAAATTCCATCATCCATTTTCTTGCTTTTCCTTTGCAGTAGAAGGCCAGGCACACCCTGGACAAATATGTAATTTATTATTCCCAAATACTAGGAAAACAATCCCTCCCACAGCCCTCAAACTGTTCTGAACAAAAGAAAGAAAAGGTTATAAAATGAAAAAGGCAGAGCAGTCCAACAAACTTTCTTTACCTGAAATAAAATCACCTTCTAATCTATACCCTCTGAACTCAAGTGATTAAACTTGAGTCATATGAACTATCTACTTTTATTTCTATATTTATCTTATTTGCTTGGAGATCAGAGTAATAGCTTTGTAATGTTCCTTGTTGTTGTTTTATATTTTATTGGCCCATTCAGTTAATCTGGGATTATCTGAGCCATGTACAGAGAAAAGGCCCCTGTTTACCATCATTTGGTGAGAAAAGCATCTGGTCTTTATCCAGCTGCTCAGAATTCCACTTTCTTCACAAAGTAATAGATTTCAGGTGCTTTCCATTTTTTATACTGGTTCATGGACTTCCAAGCTTCAGAAACCTTTGGGATAAAGTATATCTTATCAAGTTTGATGTCATTTTATAAATTTTTTATGTTAAGGCCGCCAAGAGCGATAAAACAGAAAACATGTTAGCCATAAAAATAGTCAAACCTATTTTTACCTCCATGCTGTGTGATGAGTAAAAAGTGAGAATGTTTGCTGAAATCTGAGAATCAAGTTTTCAACAAGCAGCTGAGCCAAAACGACTCACAACACAGTAAATCTTTGTTTAAAATGTGAACGGGGCGCCTTGTTGAGCAAATCATAGAATATATTTATCTTATAAGACATTAAATACTTATTAGCTATGATAGTATTTTTTCTGTGTGTGATCAAATAAATAAATAACTGCCCCTGACTTGGAAAAAAATTATACTAACAGGTTTGCACTTTAGCAGTCAGAAAAACCCTTTAAAAGCAAAAAAACAAAAAACAAAATGTTAATTCAATAAATTTTACACTGTCAGAAATAAGATCAGTGGCTCATCAGGTAATTGGCCGTAAAAGTGGCACATCAATATTTAAAAATGATGAATGCACTGCTGGAGCTGAACACACATGGCTGATCTGGGCTCACTGTTATTGTTAAAGGGAAGGGAAATCATAGCTTATGAACAAATAAATCTAATATGAGTTCTACAGCACATTGTTACACAACAACTTTAAAGATCCTGGAAATCAGTTTATTCATGCAAGTTCAGAGCGGGGAGGGCAGCTTGACATGCTCACTGGAGGAGAGAGAACTTCTGCAATATTTTTATCTGATCAGCTTTGTTGTGGTGAAATCCGCTGTAATTGATGACGGAGACATGTTCTCTTCGGCAAATCAGTTTAAAAGGAGATGACGGATGGAGACCGGGGTTGCCGGAAAAAAGCGGCTCATCTGTCTTCCCTCTGTCAGGGTGACAGGGGCGTGAAGCTGTCATATTCATTCGCTCCGCTACTTGCTCTTCTGCTCGATTCACAACTCAATCCACGCCAGCCTTCAGCTCCACTCAGCTCTGATGCTGGAATTGTGTCCGAATCTTTAGACAGTCTTGAAATTTATATTATATACGCTTCGTGGATTGTAGTCTATTTGCTTAGTTAAGGTGATTGATAGCTTCTGCCTGGGTCCATCACACAGCTCTTTAAAGGTTTTTCACTCTTTTTATGTGATGTGACAGAGGCTTTAAAGTAAAACTACCAAAAGTTAGCTTAGCTTTCCTTGTTTGCCGTTCATGCTAACGTGAATTAGCATGCTAACGGCACATAGGATTTTATTTACATACACAAGAGCTTTTTTTGTCCTTTCAAGGATGTCATTAAGCCTATTAGTATTAGTAATTTCTTTAAATGTGTTTTACACAGTTTGCCTGTCCTATGAATCTCTCGCATAATACCATATACAGAACCTTTCATTTGAAAAATAAATGCAGTGAACAGTGTTGATTACTTCTCTGGAGTTTCCAAAGCCCTGCAGTCTTTACAGTATCACACAGCTTTAGTTCTCCCCACCAGCAATCATCTGGCCTCCAGGCTCCCCAAGCTGGAGAATAGCATGGAACGCCTAATATGATGTTATTAGGCCATTTAAGTTGATAGTGTCATACCTTTTGACCCATGCCGTTTTTATTGCCGTTTATCATGACCAGAACTATCTTCTAGAAATTGCAAAGCCAGCATTGCTACCTTGCACTCTCAGTTGGTTAACACTTAACGCAATGCTAGCAATTTGTTTTGATGATATCAGAGAAAAAAAATCCATAGTAACCTGACAGTAAATTGTAATGTTAGTAGCTACTGCACCTCTTCTGGCTTTAAAAATTGAGCCTGTGACAGAGGACTGTAGCCAATCATAGGTCTTTGCAGACCAGATGACGTGTCTTTTTGGGAAGAAAAATGTTGAGGGCCAATGGGTGACCGGTGCTTTCACCTGGGAGAGTAGAGTTTGAATTCTTGCTATTTTTAGCACATGCACATACATGTGCTCATCTGACAGGGTGTGGCACAGAAGAGATCTTTTATTGAGATTTTAGCATTTTTAGTATTCAGCTGGTTATAAATTTTCCGGGAGAGTGATAGCTTGGAAAATGACTGACAGTTGAGACGAGACCGAGAAGCGATAACAACAGAAGCAGGAGGTGTCCCAGAGGGACAACACACGACCTTCTTTGCCACCTCAACCTGCCACTGTGCAGGTGGTGCGGGATGCAGACCATGTGTGGAAACAAAGAACAAGAAGCAGGCAATCGCATACACACATTTTACACACATTTACTTCACAACCACTTCCTGACTACAGCAGCAGTACACCCAGCTTGATCAGGCTCTTTGTCACTATGCTGCAGGATGGCTGGGAGGATGCCAGAGGTTTGGAGAACAGCTGTGAAACTTCCAGACACCAAAGATTCAGCACATCCTGCAGTACATCTGTCAGTGCCGAGTCTGTGAGCACTGATATCTCTATAAATTGTGCCGCTTCACCATATGGCTTTAACTTTAAAACAAACAATCAGTGGCTTATTTGTGATAAGAAATTATCTACAGCTCAGCACCCAAACAGAACTTATTAATGACTGCCGGGGGGGGAAAAAAAAGCTTGTCTTTACTGATTTTGTCTGCATGTCTTGTAATGTACATTTGGCTCAGTCAGCAAAGGATCAGCACAAGTTTCCTTACTGGAGTCTGTGGCTGTCTGAAAGCAGCCCTGTGAATAATCTGGAATAATAATGTTCACTAAGCGGCAGCCAGCTGCAGCAGAGACCTCCTCTGTATCTAGCCAAGGAGCTGATTATTCTGAGCCTCTCTATCCAGGTCCACAGTTCACATACTTGCTCAGATAACTCTCTTTAACTATTACGTGACCATTTTTTAAGTTAGTGCTAAAAAAAAAAAGCTTTATCTATAAAGTGCAGTGTATCATTACAGTTGGATAAATATGTATCTGACAGAGACAGACTGGTGGTTTTGCCTGTTGACAAAGTGCTGAATCACATCTAGTATTGACAGCCTGGGCTCTGACCTTGGAAGGTGTCTACCACTGTTTGATTGATGGCAGATAGATGCCTAGTGCAACACAGATAAAGTGATCGATCTGGCTAGGACTTACTGAGCCCTCATTGATCCCCCCGCTGGGGCCCACACCCACTGAACTGTTTCAGTAAAGAGGAAGTCTTATGTAATATTATCTTGTGTTGTTACAGTGCATTATTTTTGTGTTCTTTATGAGGTTGTATCCTGGAGATCGAGAGGATAAACTTTGTAGACTGCAGTCACTCTGGAAAACGCAGCATGTAGCCAGTGCAGATTCATCACATTAAATAACACATATACCCCAATCAAACATAACATTATGACCACCTGCCAATAATATGCTGATCTTCCTCACAGCCCTCACCCGTCGAGGCATGGACTCCACTAATCCCCTGAGGGTGTGCTGTGGCCTTCGCACCCCATGTGCATCAGTGACCCTTGGCCATCAATGACCATATTGCCGCTCGTAGAGCCTTTTGTTTGCACATTTATGCTGCTTCTGAGACATCAACTTTGAGGACAAAATGTTCACTTGCTCCCTACTAACAGGTGCCATGATGAAGAAATAACTGGTGATATTCACTTCACCAGTCAGTGGTCATGATGTTATACTCAATCAGTGTATGTACAGCTTCCTGCACAGTATGTTAGAGTTGGAATAAGTCTTTTAGTTGACCCTTTGTTATGATAAGATCATGACAGAAGATCAGGAGGGCTGGTTATTATCATGCTTAATGATTAATTTTCCAGACAATTATCCACAGCTCCTATTTCAAATGATCATCCCCCTCATCATCATCCAAATCCACAGCAATAACAAAAGGACGGCACTGACATCTCCTGGACAAACCATATAGACCACCAAATCATGAAGACAGTCACAAACTTATTACCAGTTTCAAGCTCTAAGAAGGATCAGATATTATGTAATTAGTCTGTGTGTATTCTCCTGTAGGCTCAATCTTGGATGCTTGTATGTAGACAGAACAGTGTCTATAATGTGGCTTAGGAGGTCTGGATCTTTCTGACAAGCTGTTTCTTCACTTGGAGAAATGTTCCGTTTTTTAATGAGGCTGCTCTGAAGAAGGTCAGCAGCTTTCCATGTGGTTTCAATACGAGTTAAGAAAAACCAAACTTTCTGCCTGACAGTCTGCTTCTGTTCCTCTCTGAGAGTGTACAGAGGGAAAGGGGAGGGCCTGCTCACAGGCTGGAATTTTTCAGATGGACGGCTACAGAAAAATCTGATCCATGATCTTGTGGTAAAAAAATAAAAGCAGCAAGTACAATTATTTTTCTGTAGCAACTAACATTACAGAGACAAAATTAGACTTTGAAAAGGAAAGAAATTTACAAGTTATAATTATCAAACAGCAACAGAAAAAATTAAGTGTCCCTTCAACCCCCAAAAGGTCTAATCATACACTTAACTAATGTCCTCGGTGTGACTGAGGCTCAGAAAAAAATCTCAGAATGTGTGTCACCATAAATGATCAAACCATATCTTTGAAAGCACTGCAGTTCAATTCAATACAATACAACACAATACAATACAATACACATCACTTCAAGTCAGGGCTCAGTACTGATAAGAATTAGAGCTATATTGGGTTTTTGTCCAATAGCTGTACAAAACTGAGAGGACTAAAACTAATGTTACAGCTAAATAACTCAAGAAAGGACAGCAGGAAGCCACCACATCACTGCTCACACTGAGACGCAAACAGAAATGTTGTGACCCAACACTGTGGCCATAATGAACATAACATGGAGAGGAAAAAATGAAGGAAAAGAAGTGGAGATTTTTTTCCTGTTAGAAAAATCTCAGATGTTAGTAATAACATGAACAATGATGCTCTCTATCAGAGTCTCTATCAGCATGACTGACAGCAGGCCACTGAAACTGAAGCAGCTGAATGAAATTCAAACACTTATCATGGTTATTTATAAGCTGTGACAAAGTCTTTAATGTAAAAAAAAACTGTGACTGTGACATTGTCACATTGAAATGAGTTCCATGTCTCTAAAAATCAGATATGAATTCCACAATCTGTGAACCAAATGTAGACAGAGCTCGGCACCACCAAAAATCCAAGATAAGAAAGTATTTGCAATTATTAATACACATTTGACAGATATGTTGGGCCAATAACAAGCCAGAAGGAACATTTATCATTTCAAACATCAGGGTTAAAAATACTTTGTGATATTTTCAAAGAGGTTTTATTTTTGATAGGATTTGTGTGTGTTGTTCTCTCTGTAAACACGATAGCTCAAAAAGTTGAATGAATTTTGATAAAACTTGGTGGGGGTGCAGAGAGGGGTTGTGTTAATAATCCATTAAAACCTGGTTTATATCCATCAAGGTCTCCAAGGTCAGCTTTATGATCTATTGGTTGAAAATTGATAGAAAGACTCAAAACGTAGAAACTGTTACTCTCACGAGTGTGGTGTGTATTCTCAACATTTACAGTATATTGCCAAAAGTATTTGCTTGACTGGTTCACAGTTGCATGACATCCCATTCTTAATCCACATGGTTTAATAATGATGAAGCATTAGCAGTTCCTTTCATTGGAACTAAGGGGCCGAGCCCAACTCCTGAAAAACACCCCCACAACATAATCCCCTCTCCACCAAACTTTACACTTGGCACAAGGCAGTCAGATACAGTAAGTACCATTCTCTTGGCAACCACCAAACCCAGACTCATCCATCAGTTTGCCAGATGGAGAAGTTTGATTCATTACTCCAGAGAACACGTCTCGACTCCTCTAGAGTCCAGTGGTGACGTGCTTTACACTACCGCATCTGACACTTTGCATAGTGCTTGGTGATGCAAGGCTTGGATGCAGCTGCTTGGCCATGGAAACATATTCCATGAAGCTCTATACACACTGTTCTTGAGCTAATCTGAAGGCCACATGACGTTTTGAGGTCTGTAGAGATTGAATCTAAAGAAAGTTGGAATTCACTGAGTTCCTGAGAGGGACCCATTCTTTCACTAATGTTTGTGGAAGCAGTCTGCATGCCCAGGTGCTTGGTTTATACACCTGTGGCCTTGGAAGTGACTGGAACACCTGAATTCATTGATTTGGATATTACCACCTATTCTTGAGTGTTATTGTTTTCGAGAAACAAGTGGCTGTAATCTGTAATCTCGTTGTACTTTGATTTCTATTCTATTCTATTCTTAATACATTTGGAAATATAGTGTAGAAAGTATTGCATAAATATTTTAAATGCTCATTTGACCACTGACCTGTCCTTGAAGGTCAATAGATTGATCTGAAGGTCAAAGTGATAATAATGCTAGCTACTGTACTTGAAACTGTGTCTTGCTGCCATTGTTTGTAGTGACACCATTTAGACATATAGGGAATGACATATGGGAATTCTAATAATCTGGTTACTGTAGACCTCTGACCTCTGACCTCAGACCTCAAGAAACATTAAGGTCAAACATTCTTAAAATGTCTTTTATCTTTAAAACTGCTTAAAAGTCATCTGTCTTTGTTTGTATTTAGGAAATGATATTAGTATACCGGGATTCTAAATATTGCATTATAGTTTTTAACCAGACACCCTCAACCACACACGCACACACACACACACTACTACCTCTGAAATGAGGGACATGTTTAACTGAGAACGTGTGCGACCGAGTTCACTTTAGGCAGCAGAGGGCAGCATGCTGCTGAGTATGAAGGTCCTCTGAGCTCAACAGTAAAACTGTTAATGGAGAATCAACTTCAACAAGCAAATTATCATAAGATCAAAGAAGGAAGTCCTTCATCTGATGCTGCTGTGATGATCAGAGTTGTGCAGTTTTTGGCAGCCACAGATGATTTTCACATTTCAAAATGAGTGGTAGCAGCCTCAAGTTTGAGAATGTGTGAGCCACACAAATGTGTACAGCAGCCACACAAGCACAAGGAGGACTGTTTTTTTTAAAAGCTCAGACACTAAAGTTTTTACATCATCATTCAAATAATTTTTTTGTCATTTCCTTTCAAAAGTATGTCTCCTGAAGAAACAAATCTTTGTCTCTGACTCATTTTTATGATCATCCATTCAAAAGGCACATTTTATACAGACGATGCAACTCTGGAAAGTGCTACAAGAGTTGCAGTGCTTTTATATTTTGTTCATTTATGTGCAATCATTTCCTTTGGAACAGGAGTGGAGGTCAAAATTGACTCTTCAGACACTGTGTGAAATACAGAAACGCAGCAATCAGATCCAAAATACGGATATTAAAATTTACAAAAATACAAAAATCAAAACAAAAAAGTCCAATTGACGTCAGAGATACAGACTCTATTTCCTCTGTAAAACACACCTATGTGCACGCGTAGCAGCTGTGATGCTGAACAGCTTCTGATTTAAGTGGCAGCTCTGTGTCACCGTCACAAGGATCCTTAGAGCTGGATCGTTGCTCTGGTTTCTCTGAGAAGCTGCAACAAGAGAAACAAAAGTCAGCTTTTTAACATTATGCAGTAACACATACAGAATGACTGCAGATGCTCGCAAAAAGATGAAAATTATCAGCATCTCACTTAAGTCCACCATACTGCAAAAGAAGACCTTGCTGTTAACAATGAACCCAGTGAGCAGAAACAGCTTGTTATGCACATGACTCCAGGTTTCAATGAAGATGCTCAACAAGTTTACCTGTGAGCTGGAGAAATAACTCATTATGACTCAAACTAACGATTATTTTCATTATCAATTTATTTATTGCTTTTTTCCTTCATTCAGTTAATCCTGTGTACTTATTCAAGTCCCTTTGCCTCCATACAGTCCCCCTGCACAAATACCACAAATATTCAATAGACACAAAAAGTGCTAAATATTGTCATTTCAGTGTCGGTGACACTCAGAACTCCTGAAAACCATCCACATGTAAACATGACACAGCTGTTTTCTCTGAAATACCTTAAACAACAAGTTGATGCAGGACTGCAACTGGATGCCACACACTGACCAGATTATTAAACAGTGTCTACAAATCTATTTAAAAAGTTCTGAACAATAACAATAAGGCAACAGCAATGAAAAATCTTGATAACATGTAAAGATCTCATCATCAGTCGCATGGCTGATCGCCTCCTGTGTGGCTACACATGGAAGAAGTTGATCTTTGTCTTGGTCACAGTGGTGAGGAGGGTGATGTAGCAGTGGTGTCCTCTGTAAGGCATCATCCTCAGTGGGAGGACATTTCCATCACTGTCCTGCCACTCTGCTTCAGGCGTTGAAGAAGCACCTGGAGCCTCACACACACTGACCTGCTGTGTTCAGGATCCCAACGACAGGCAATATGTAATGAAGATTTTGTCAATAGTTGTGAATAAAATATAGTTACCGAAAAAGTAAAGGAGGCTGATAGAAATCAGAGGTTTTTAATCAATTTCTTCTCGCACGTGAACTCTGATATTTTTAATTCTCCTTCTACTCTCTGAGCAGTCTTTTTTTTTTTTTGACAAAGAAGAACTTTTCAGTAGGAATAATTTGCTTTCTTCATACCAAGAAAACAGCTGGGGCCTATTCCAGTAATCAGAGTTCAATCAGCACTGATTTGTTTGCCCTGAGTTGAGCACATGCATGAATAGAGAAACAAAATCATCATCAATACCATGAGTCTCCGTGGCAACAGGTAACTGAAGAGCAGAACCTCCATTTTCATACAGTAGACCGAGGCAGAGCTGGCCCAAGGGCTCATGGGGATTTGGGGCCCCTGCTCCCTGCTAAACACCAACCTCACCGCCACCAGTATTAACCATATTTTTCCCATGCATGCACTGTACGTATTGTGCATCTCAGACATTTAGTGTGTTGGAAAGCAATAAAATAAACCAGCAGATCGTGGCTGCACAAAACAAGCTACTGTAACTATTTTAATTGTTTTTGAATGATGCAAAAGGGCAGAACAGTCACAAATAATTTAGCATAAACCTAAACATTACTGTCTTACATAAACTGTAAATGTAAAAAAAGACAATGTTAAATAAATTAAATAGAAACTTAAATAGAAAAACCAAATAAATAATTAAAAATACAAACTTTTCATTAGGAAAGACTTTCTTCACTTGCAGAGATGAATAATAAAAACATCTCACAGGCTATTCAACATTGATCTTGGGGAAACTCACCTGCTGTACTGTGATCACCTTGAGAAGGATCGTGGGCAGATGTTGTTGTGGGTGTTCCAAAGATGTTTTCATACTGTCTGTGATTATCATTCAGACAACCTGAATTTTCATTTGATGGAGCTGGAATCCGAATTTGACTTGTAAATATAACATTAGGAATACAAATCAGCCACTGTGAACAGATCCAAAATGGATCCACACAGGAAAACCTGGGAAATGACAAGATCTCAGTTGGATTCTGACTCAGGGATGAGCAATATAGCCTCAAAATTTTCATGGTATTTGAAGAAAATTTGCAATAAACAATATTTCTGATGACAGAATAAAAGCTTGCGACTTGCAGGCAGCAGCACTTATAAGTGTAAGTAAATTAAAGGCATTTTCAATCCTTTTCCAGTGAGGTGCTGTCACTACCTAATATGAAGTGTGAAAGAAGGTGCCAGCAGCAGCATTACAGAGCAGTAGCAGTTACACTTGTCCAGTGACACAGCTTAAGTCAAATGTAAACAGAAAAGCAGTCTTGGTAGAGTTTCCCTGAAAAATGTGAGCGAAAGTGTAAAATAACTCCTTTAGTTTAATAATAAAGTAATTTAACCTTGTAACTTGTCAGGAGCTGCACAAAATTGTCAGATAATAAAATTTAAAAATATTTTCTACTTGGATGTTGTAATTAAACCCCCCCCCCCCCTTTACCACCATGTGACTACATCAGTAATTACCATCCTTTTCCTGTTATGGAGAGTGCAATAAGTGAGTGCTCCAGGAATGCTGAATTGAGTCTACATCTGGGTCACACACCATCAGCTGGTAGTATCTCTGCTTCTCTGCCTGGTTGTACTCACAGTTGTGTTTTTTCAACCTTTAGTGGGAAAAGTTTTCTTGCTTTGTTGGAAGCTGTTGTAGTAACTCCATTTTTTGGTACTAAATCTGAGACATGAGACTTGCTCTCAGACATTTCCAGTCTTTTCTGTCATTTCTATATCACATCAAACATTCATAATGACATTATCACAATGTGATATGGCACAGCCCTCTCCGGACCTGATCCGTGTTGAATCTGCGAGCCTTGATCTGTTTAGGATTCATCCCACTATGCACATGGACTCCAATACAGACACGGTTTGCTATTTGTTATGGACCCTATGTCACCTTCAGACAGATCCCGTTCCTGGTAGACTCACTGACAGATTTAGGTGATTTTCAGTGGAAAATATATTAAGGTTCAGACTTTGAATTTCAGACATTGAATCTTTCAAAATGTTTGACATCATTTAATGACTGAATCTCAATCTGTGAACAAATTTCAACATGAAATATTTAGTAGCCTTTAGGTTTTCATGTTTATCTGCAAATACTTGCTAACTACCAGTCATGTGGCAGTACAACTACATAAAATACAACACAACACAACTGGAAATGGAGACTTTTGCTTTCAAAGTAAAAGTCATGTTACACTTCACATTTTCAGTACTACAGAGGCATTCACTCGAACCTACGTTGTCACCTCAACAGAGCAAAAAAATAGTGCCGAACCCATCTCATAAAAGTGCAGCTCAGTCCAACATGACTGCAAAACTACAAGCTCAATAACAATAATGCTTTTTAAGAGTCAAAATTGAAAATGTATTTCATTATTTATTTATAACTGTAAAGGCAAATTTGATGACAGTCTGATGAAATGGGCGGTGAGTGTACTACAAATTACATTTTGTCACTTTTTAGGCACTGCAGCTGAATATGAATAACCGGACAAACTTAACCATTTAAATGTTTTTGAAAGTGTTCACAGTCCCACCACAAATCATATACTGTACATGTTACTATAGCAAACATTCTAACATATGCAACAATTGTTTAAATTTTAAATGTAATATTCAGTCTCCAAAAAGGTTTGAAATTTAATTTAAAGTATTAGCCAATCATAAAGTTCAGCCTGTCCTCAAAGTGAAAACGTAGGCATTGGTCGTTTTTGCAGTCACGGATTACGACCAATATTTACGTTTTGGAAGGGGAAAAGGCGACACCTAGCGGTCGCGGACAAAAGTGCGTTTAAGTAACGTGTTCGGTTTTCGCCGGCAGACCACAGAAAACGACAAAATTATCGATGTCGTCACATTCCTCACACTACCCTAACCTCAACCATTTGTTATTCATGTACAGAAGTCATTATATTGTCATTTGATACCATGACAGGCTGGAGGCGAACCATGAACATTCACACTGATAGATTACTATTCTACCCTCCGAGCAACGGCGACATTACCCACGGACAGGTCCGTACGACACGCGATGCCTGAGGTGGGCGCGGTCGTTTGGAAACGTAAATATAGGTCGTATTTCGGGGACCTGCAGAAACGACGGATGCTTACGTTTCGGTTGGAGGACATGTTGATTCAGAGTCTTCACTGCTTTAGCTTCACTTGATTTTCAGTTGGTTTACTTTCAATCTAACCAAAGAGTGGAATCAAGATACCAAATCTATTTG
>VOQJ01032963.1:0-15835 GCA_015052665.1 Apistogramma diplotaenia | reverse complement strand
TCTTTGTAAGACAGGAAAGCTGAGCAGATGGTTCCTACATGTGGAGTTCCCGCTGTGACGTATGGAGGAGGATGTGTGATGTGATCCATCTGGTTTGGGCTCAGTGGGACCATCACTTGTTTTTCAGCAGGACATTGACCCCAAACACACCTCCAGGCTGTGTGAGGGCTCTGTGACCAGGAAAGAGGCTGATGGAGGGCTGCGTCAGATGGCCTGGCCTCCACAGTCACCTGATCCAAACCCAGCTGAGATGGTTTGGAAGGTGCCAACTTTGAAGAGTATAAAATCTAAAACCAATTTTGGTTTGTTTAACTTACTTACTTTTTACTACATGATTCCTTATGTGTTCCTTCATAGGCTGGATGACTTCAGTCTTAATTTACAATGTAGGAAAAACATAAGAAAAGGAGAACATAGACTGAGAAGATGTGTCCAGACTTTTGACTGGTTCTGTACCTCAGGTAGGACGATCAAATAGGATTTTGGTGCCTTGTTTTAAATATAAGCATTTCTTCTTGATGATTCATTACTCGAGTTATCGAATAATGATCACTTCTTCAGAGTAAAGATGATTGTAGTACTATATAATTCAAACATGGATGCGATTTCCTCTCTAATCCTCAAACTCGCACAAAAAGCAACAAAATTTCTCTCTCAAACTCACCGGAGTTGTTGGGAGGACCATGATTGGTGATGGAAGACGGGCCGGGATGGAACCGTTTATAGCCATTTCAGCTGAAGAGTCAACAGTTTGAATTCATCTCCAGGCTTCATAATGTCAACGGGGCATCTACTGTCTTCACCACCACTCATCACATTACAAGTTAGGAAAGCAACATTTAAGTCCAACCTGCTGTTTCCCTATTAGGGGAATAATCCGATCTTTTCCACACAGTGAGGAATATAGCTTATTTATTTGTCACTTGCATTGGATCGGTCCTTTGTATCAGCTCTGTACTGGAGCTGGAAAAAGTGGCCTGCTGCATCACTTGCTGCTGGAATGTGTTGATCATGCACAAGCTGATTCAAGCCTTACTGCCTGTTCCCAGCTCAGAAAGCACCAGCATAATGCACGAATCCTCATGGATACACGTTTTCTCCATTAGCATCCAAGTCACTTATACAGAATATCGGTTCACGGTTGTTTTTAAGCATGTTGGCCCGTGTTGTCCCGTAGCTCTGTGATGGACGTCGTCCCTGTTCAGTTCTGTTGTTTTTCTGTTTTTTATCACAGCATAGTGTCTTTCTGTGTAATAGCTGTGCATATGTTTGCCTGCGTGTGGGTGTGTGTGAGAGAGACTTGTTGAGGGCGATGCCAACAGAAATGAGCAATAATGACAAAAGCTGATCCTTTTATCTTCCCACATCAGTCAGCTTACCTGGGATTTATGCTTCAGCGGGAAATCTACGGCGTAACCTACGGCCTAACTGAACTCCATGAAGTCCTTAACCTGCACCGTAACCTGCTCCCGTGTAGAAATGTAACGACACGTTGGGTTAATGCAGCTGTCGAGTCCTCCTGTGCATTTCCAGCTACTATTTAGCTGCAGTTTTTAAATTATCCGTGAGAGACAAACAGCCATTGTTTAATATAAGGAATAATAGTCGTAACATCAATACAAGGACAATATATATACAGTATAAGGGCACATGTGTTTGCCCCCTTGAAAAAAGTGGACCACAACAAAGAGTGGGATCCCAGGGGAGCAGAGAACAACACACCAAAGGTTCTTCAGGTGACTGAATGTTGGCCTGATGGTTTTGTGTCCCTACTGGAAATAAATATCACAAGAACAACGTTGTGATTTTTAGGGCTTCACTCCCAGTCAGCAGCATTAAAGAAATGCATGATTAGCAGAGGCAGAGGAGAAAACAAACAAATCCCTTATGGCTTCAAAAGCTAATGCTTCAATTTTGCTTTAAAAACAAATTCAAATGCAAAAGTCAGAACTTTCTGGTTCCTGAAGTAATTACTCATTTTATAAGCTTATTGTTTCGGTGTGAGTGCTTCTAGTCTTTCCAGCGGCAGGTGTTTCACACGGCACATTTAAAACCTGCACACAATATAGCAATGAAAGGAAATTATCAGCACACATTTACTAACTACTGAGGTTATTAACTCAAAACGAAGTGCTTTGTTTATCTCGTAAACATGAAACGCGTAATTGGACTTTGAATTGGACCTTCAGGGCTCGACTAACCAACGTTCAGACGGTTATGTTCCACTTCTTTATGACACAGTCAAGTCGTGAAAAGCCCCATTTAGATGTCAAAATATTAAAGTACTAACTAACCTAAAGGGAACTGCAGACTGAACGAGCATAAATCTTACTGAGCAATCATATTGGCAGCACTATTCATTAGACTCCTAATCTTAATGTCTCAGGGTGGACTGGGGGACCATAGCTATGAAGCTGCCATTAAGGTGATCAAGTGGGTACTTTCTATCATACTTTTCTCAAGGCATTAAAACCATGACAATTCCCCAAGATTAAAAAAAACTGTTTTTGGCATTTCAGAAATGCCAAAAGATTCTACCTCTATTCCACCTCTCCAGGACTGCAAACTGAACTCTATCAGATGATCTAACATGTGTCAGGAGGAAAATTAGGAAATGAATGATTAATTAGTTCCATCTAACGACCTCACTTTCAGGGACTTATTGTTCATGCTGGCACACAACGCCATGTCTTTCTAGGACACTTGAATATTTTGAACAGAAAAAAGGTTCATGTTTTTTTTAACTCTCAAAGTATTACCTTAATTTTCGAGTCTCATACGCATAACTGGACCCATCACCTGTGCTGTTACCAGGACACAAATTGTACGTTGCACATTTGCAGGTGTGGTGATGTCACCGGGCTTATGAAGGTTTGAATGCCCCCTCCTTCCTCTGCTGCAGCTGTTGGGGCTGAGGTGCCTATGGTGATGTTATCCGGGGCCCAAGCTGCCTCAGAATGGATGGAAGGGCTTTCAGACTATGCCAGAAAACTAACAAACCTTTGGATGAGCCTGGCAGCAGTGATGGTGTCAGTAGATGGATGCTTTTCCCTGGAGGGCAGCTTTCTGGCTGCTGGCGTTGTGTGCAGCTGTTGGTCGAGAATTCCGACTGTTAAAGCAGACCAGGAGGCTGTACACCGGGATCTTTGTCTTGGGTCTTCCAGGGGGTTTGGGATAATTCTTCTCTTCAGGATCTGATCCTTTTTTGTCTTTTTTATTTTTGAACTGGCTGATCTCTGCTGTTTATACCAGCTCACATCCTGCACTGTTGATCAAGGCACCTAAAGCAGACACATTTCTCTTTCCCCTAAATATAGAGTTCAACCGAAAACAGCCATTAAATTTATAAAATGATACCTGATTTTAATTTTCCCTTCTTCCACTTCAAGGTAATCGTCTCATATATCCCTGGACCACTTTCAGCACCGCTATGATTTTCAGATTACCCCCTGAAGTCCCATTACGAGCACTTTCACGGTGCACCCAGCAGAGCATAGTGGGAAAGCAAATAACCGATCGCTCAGATACAGTAAATCTCGATCACGGCTGGTGTACTTGCCAAATAAGTCAATCAGTTAATGATATTTTACTGCCAGTCTGCAAACAGCTGACTGTGGAAAAAATTAGAGCCTAATTTTATGTGCATTTTTTTCTAATTAGAAAGTCTGGGATATTTCACAGTCATGAGTTTTCTTCAACAAAGTTTTGTCCAAACGAGAGCTTCCTTCTGCAGGAAATATTGCCTGTTTCCAGCTTTTCAATCTTGTGGTGTTGTGGAATTTTCCTCTACATGGAAATCAATATCCTATAGTGTGCTATGCTGCAAAGTCTGCATCACAGAAAAGGTGCTGCAAGAACGTGTCGAGTGTTGTTACGCAAAGATGAACTTCTTTCATTTAAATGTCATTTTGTAGATTATCCAAATTAATAACGGTGCTGCATTAACCTTTGGTTTCCTTCATTATGACTTTCTTCTGTATCTCATAGCCAACACTTTGACCATAGTGATGTTCTAATGATGTGGGATCTAGTTGCTACTTTATTTGCCATTAGTCTGATTCCATTATTGAGCTGTAGTGTCTCAGCTTCACAGAACCCCCACGTCATAGTTTAATAACTTCAGCAATTAATTACTGGCTCATGCACGGTAGAAATAATAGTATTTGACATATATATATATATGTATATATGCACCGATACATAATGCACACATTGCTTTCTCTGGCTCATCTGTTGTATGTCTCTCACGCTGCCTCCCTATCTTTTTTATTCTCTGCGTCTTTCTCATAAATCTGTAATGTTGGTATCAGCAGGCAGCAATTTTTCACTGCACAGAATCACGTGTTCTCGGGCAAACACACCCACTCATACACATCTTTCCCCCCCCCACTGATATACTTATACCCTTGCCTTTCTTTCTTGTCCTATGTAAAGGGCACCACATACCTGAGAGGTTCGATAGGTTTCAGGACTCTCACGCCCACTGTTCTCTCTGCAAACCCACATGCCAACAGGGTCAAAATGCACTTTAATCTGCAACGAGGCACTGTGTTGTATTAAAAGTGAACAATGAATATGTTTTAGCTTGAAAAAAGCTTTAACAATGGGAATATGAACATGAAAGTCTTTTTTTTATGTAATCAAAGAATATTTAATAATCCAAGATGAATAGAATTGAGTTTCTGTCCTTCCATAAATTAGTTGAACTCATCACGAATGCAGTTTTGCATCAGTGCCTCCTTTTGAAAGCAGCTGTGGATACCCAGTGTTGAACATTTCCAGTGGACTCAAAGTTTAACCGTTTAGAATTCAGTGGTCAAAGGTCACAATGTAACTCAAACCAATTATCTTATTGGACATTTGTGAAAATTGGTGCATAAATTCTTAACTTTTAAACCCTTTTATAAAAGCAACATTGTTGGGGTGAATGTTCAGTCCATTTAAAGCGAAGCATCTGTAGTGTTCCAGCATGTTTGCATATATTCTGACATTTGGAGTGCAGCGACTTACTTCTAATATTTCTGCACATTGCAAAAGCCACCTTTTTGCTTTTTGGTTTTCAGAGAAATGACGGGTCTTTTTATGGTAAATACCAGGGGTAACCTGGTCTCCGCTCTCATTGCTGAATCTGTGGCTGCACTTTGGAAACATACTTGACTGATTCTTAAACCTCAGAGAAATAGAGTCGGTTCCAGAGCTGAAATATGGATAAGCATTTATGAAGCAGTATAATCTATTTTTTTCTTCTCAGGACGGAAACTTCACCAAGACCGGAGTCCTGGCAAAGCCAGCTGGCGTCAGGTTTAATGGACAGTCTTCGTTTGTCGACTTTGGTGAGTAGATGTTTCATTTGCTCATTTCCTGCTTGTGTGTAACTGTGAGACAGCGATCCATTTCAAACCCAGGACCAGGACCGCAGTCGGGCCGTACGGACAGTCAGAAGCACAAACAGCGGAAGTCGGCCTGTAAACTCAGACAGTCACCGAGCTGAGTGCGGTTATTGTGTGTTTTACATTCACTCCGTGCTCCGGTCCTTAAAGCTCCCGCTGCATTGAAGCTGTGTAGCTTAAAAGTCTGGTGTTTTTGGCTTTGATGGTTTCAGTACAGGTCATCACCTGGATCCCTGCACGTACAGACTGCAAATGCCTGTTCATTAACTGACAGGCTAATTTCCTCCATGCACAGACAGTGGCACGCACTACAACAGAAACCTCCCTGATACACACTCGTAATCCCGGAGCCAGAATTTTGTGAACATCTTATCCCTTTAACAATCTTGGCCAGCAGTATTCATTGTTCAGCTGAGCTTTACATTTATCCTCCGTAAGTCTCCAGTGGCTCTCTAATCTCCAGGCTGCAGCCTGCACGTCACAAAGTAGTTGGTCATCTTGTCAGAGGTGACACCTCGGCGAGGCTGCACTGTCTTCTGGTGGCTTCTTGTTTTCAGAGCCGAAAGAAAACATTGCATTTAACAGTCCGATGGTGTGCAACAGGACAATGAGAAGGAGAACAGCAGTACTACAGAAGTGATGCAGCAGTATCTGTTAGAAATGAGCATGTACACTGTGTAGGCACAACACTATGTATTGTTTGAGTCACTAACTGTCCTTTCAGAAGAAGTAAAGTGGCTCAGTCTTTGGCCCATCACTATGTCACATTATCTTGAAGCATTCAGTTTTGTGTGGATGAATCCCAGATTGATTTTGATTTGATTCCAGTGACACAAACTCCAATGTGCTAATCTATTTTGAACCTGAAAGCAGCATGAGCTCCTCCTACACAAGTCTGTTAATAATTTCTTGACTGAAACCACAGCAGACTGAGCCTCTGTACTCATTTATGAAAGGAGACTCCAGACTGATTTCATATTTTAGCTTCACAGCTGATTAATTCAGCATTAAGCCTATTTTTTTCGTTTAAGATTATTTTACATTATGTGAAAATAATTTCCTCGAATCTGTAAATCACCTTCTGTTCATCTTTTTTTCTTGTTGTTGATTGGACAGATGCCACATAGGTTAAGCTGCCATTAAAATAGTTAGAACAGAGCAATCAAAGTCATGGCAGAAACTGTGCAGAAAATTGAATTGCTCACTAGATCGCTGGTGACACTAAAAAATAATTAGTCATAATAATTCATTAGCAATGAAGCTACTTAAGTCACTAAAAGGACAGAAAGAGCCATGAGAATCCTTAAGGAGTCTTACCTCAACAACTGTTGACTGAAGTGTGCCGACTTCACCACCACAGTTCAGCCCACACGGTGTTTTAGAAAGACACAAGCACTTGCCTATAGTGTGGATTTAATGACTAATTAGTTTTACAAGACAGGGACAGTTAATACAGAGTGAAGCGTCACCTGCAGACTAAAGTTATTGTAGCGGAGCATCAGTTTCCAATAATAACTGAGACCAGCCACCGAATACAGGGCAGTACTTTATTACATTTCAGGCAGAAGTATTGGAGACAACAACTTTCAATAGACCTGTGATCAGCAGGGCTTTGTCACAGACAGCAGTGCACAGACGGTGGCTGCTTGTCCACTTTTTACCTTCCACCCCACAAGAATCCAGAAACGTCTTTTTCCTCCATCCATCCGCAGTCTTTTGCTTCCACAAAGTGAGTCATGGTGGCAGCAGGCTGAGCAGGGTAGTCCAGACCTCCTTCTCCCCAGCAACACTTTCCACCCCCTGCTGGGGGAATCTGAGGTGTTCCCAGGCCAGATGAGGTGCAGTGAACCCTCGTTACATTCCAGAAATAACCCGCGAAAGGCATAATCTGTGAAGTAGTCAGCTTTATTTTTTACAATTATTACAGACCTACAGAACGAAACCAAAGATCAGAACCTGCTTTCAGGCCCAAGCCTGTGTACTGGGGCCGAGGAGATTGGTTGGTTGACAGCCAATCAGGATGCAGAACACAATACTTCTTCTAATAAAAGAAGAACAGCGAGGCCGTGGAAGGTGAAGCGCGTTATAGCTCACTGTGTATAACATCTCCAACAGGCTCTCGGGTCTCTGAGAGAAACTCAGCTGGCTCCTTCTTTTCCCATATTTATTTTGAACTGAACTGTGACACCGAGGATCAGAATCGACTTGTATTATTAATGCACCATCACTGCCACACATTCTCGCGTCACTGTGATCTCACATGAATTTCAGTTGTTTCAGTTCATGTTTTTGGTGCGATCATGATCCTGCAGTTTTTTGTTTTTTATTCTTAGAGATAACTACACACCTAGCATCACATTCTTTGAGAAAGGGGAGGGAGATTATGTAAAAGAGAGGAAAAATCTGCAGATTTTCAAAAGCATTCCTGGTAATTGAGGAGCTGCGAGACAGGGGCCACTTGGTGTCTTGAGGGCAAATGATGCAGCGCGATGCAGCGCGCTCATTCATGTAAGGCCTCTTTCTGTCTGCTGCTTCATGCTGACAGCACGTCTCTTCTGCTGTATTTATTCTAAACAACCAAACGCACCCTCTTCTGTGAGCCAGGCAGTAAATATTAAATCATTTGGCAGTATAGCACTATATTGATTTGTATGAGAATTGCATTACTTTCCTTATGCATTAGAATATCATCATTATGTTATATTAGAATTTAAGTAGATTGGATTTGAAATCTTAAGCTTGTGGTTTCTCTTAGTTTGTGTCTCTTGTTTTTAGCTGTAGTTTTGTTTTTTTGTTTTTCTTATAATATTTTTATTATTTATGTAACCACATCACTTGAGCTATGTTCAATGCATTTTAATTAACTTTTGCAGCATTCATGCACACGAGCACCACAAACACACACATGCACGGAGGGTTCACACTGATAAACACATCCTTATTGGCAATATTAATCTGTTAATCTCACTGCAGCAAAGGGTGTCCATCAAATATTTAGTGAACAAACTCCGTCTTCCAAAACTGGCAGTAGTGCGCGAGCCGGAGGGAAAATGACCTATATGCTGTGGGTGCATGTGGGTGCATGTGGGTGCATGTGGGTGCATGTGGGTGCATGTGGGTGCATGCATGTCTTGAGGGAATTTGTGAATGTGTTTAATTAATCATCTCACATTTTCTCTTAAATCTCGAGCTTATCTCGACATAAACTTTTTCCTTCTTTTTCTTTTTTAAAATCTTTTTATCGTTTTTCGACTTCCTCCTTTGGTTTAGAAATGTACACTTCCACATGCCCTCGTTAGCTGGTGAGAGAAGAAGCCTTTGAGGGTCACGCTTCTAATAATCTGCCAAATCCTGGGAAATAGCAGCCTTACAGCATCTTTTTTTTCCTTTTGTCCCGTTTTGTCTGGCTTCACTCAGCCCCTCCTTGGCTGTCATTGTCTATCTTTATTTCTCTTGATCTACTCGATATCTCTCATCTACAGCTTACTCATTTTCCGCTCTTGTTTTCTTCTGTCTTCCTCTATTCTTCAACTAAACAGCTTTGGATGTCACTGATTTTATTATGCTGCTGTAAGACCAGCCATCACCCTTCCTCTCTTTTTTTGGGATGTTGTGTTCATAAAAGCTTTACTTTTCTCACTTTACTGGTTATGATTAGTGTTACGATATATGACGCAATGCTGTTTAAAATGAACAGTTGGATCATGTTATATTTTGTTATAGTTTATTATAGATTACATCAGTCACACTGTATTAGATGATGTTAGTGCAAACACATTCATCACTACAGCTTATAGTTGGGTCCCTGATACAAAGAGAGCTGCTCTGTGCCCCTGAGAGTGAAGAGATTCTTTAAGAAAATAACCACAAACCTGAACGAACACTCACCTGGAGCAAGCAGAGTTCTTCCTATATATTCTACAGTTTGAGTGATGACAGTATTGATATAAACTTCATCTTTTTTTATGTATACAAATTGCCTGGGTCACTCCTACATACCTGAGCCGACAGATCTCTTTCCACCAGTCTCACTTTGTTGATACTGTTACTATTATTATTACTGTTGCTGTTGTTGTTGTTGTTGTTGTTGTCATTGTGCAGTGTTTGGTTCTGCGTGTGGCCGTCCCGAGTCATCGAATCAGCTTCTGCTCAGATTAATTAATGAGCATTAATGAATCTACCTCACAAACTTACATGAAATGAGAAAGTGGAAAATGGGAGGCGTGAGGGCGAATGGCACGTTTCAACGGTGGCGTGAAGTGAGGCGGAAAAGAGGGTGAAATATATAAAAAGAACCAAGGTGGATGATCTGGAAAGGGAGGAGGAAAGATGGCAGGGAGGATCATAAAAGCAATAGGGGAGAGGAGAGAATGAAATAGAGCAGCATTGCATCCCTCTGTGATTTGGAGTGGGAATTATTTCCATCACACATCACAATGGCAATTCTCACTGTAGCCTTCTACTTCTCTCCGTGTCTCTTCCACTGCAGCTTTCCCGACAGATTTACATCCACGTCTACCGTCCTGTCTGCTCGTCACATTTCCTGTCATGTTCCATTTCTTACATTCAAAATATTCGATCTTTTATTAGAACTATAGCAACAGTAATTTAAAAGAAAAAGACACGAAAGGAAATGGATTTTTACCAGCTCTGCATTGTCATCTGTGGCTGGAAAGTTCTCTTACTGGCGAGTACCTGCTTGACTGTGTCTTTGACTGCAGTGTCATGTGGTGGCCGGTTTCAAATGGCAAATCACTCTGGTGTCCGATACCTTAGAGCATCATCACTGAAGTGTCATCCAGTTAACACATCATTCAGTTATTGCTGAAAATGCTTCAGGAAAAATGAAACCGTTCATGCTTTCGTTCTCTGCACGTTCCAACCGTTTTCCCTCGTCTCCGGTACCCGGACCCAAAAACATCCGAGACTCCGACTATTTTGGCATTTAATTTTCCGTTTATTTTTCTGCACTTCGCTTCAGCGAAATCCAGCTCTGTACTCGAGGTTTGTTCTAAAAAGATCATCTTTTTGTAACTTTCAGAAGTGACAAATCTTCGCCTTATTGACTGAACCTTCAACACTGAGCGCACAGCTGACTGTGTGGCAGAGATTTAAGGTTAAATAATGTTCTCCACTTCTGGTCAAGTGAATTGGATGTGCTGGTAATAATTGTTGGTTATAACTCAGCACACGTGGGCCAAGTGATGCACACTGTAAATACCAAACAGGAACTATGAGTTTGGATCCAAGCATGTGAGCAGCATCCGCAGACGCTGGCTAAAGTCGAGGCGTGTGTTTGTGTGCACGTGTGTGTGTGCACGTGTGTGTGTGTGTGTGTGTGTGTGTGTGTGTGTGTGTGTGAATGCGTGCGGGAGTCCATCCACGCATCCGTGCCTGTGTGCTGACAGTTCTGTTTCCAGCAGTACACTCTTAATAGATGCACAGCATATGCCAGACAAAACAGGCCCATCTGCCTTATCACTGAGGTAATTGCATTTTTCAAAGTGACAGCGGCCGATGCATAATTCATCATTAGGTAAAGCACAGCGAAGTCCCACAACCGAGTGTGTCAGCTCACGTCAGTGCAGGTAGGATGCAGGGAGGCTGCTCGGCGACCAGCGGCTCACTCTTAGGGAGATTTTTCAGACAGCGAGACGGGAATGTGTTTGGAAGTGATATTTAAAATTGGAAAGCCTGTCATTGTGCAGTGTGTGTGTGTGTATGTGCAGGTAAGTCAGTATGTTAACAGCCTATTTTTCTCCACTCTCCCCCAGGCATTTTTTTTTCCTCCACTCATCTTATTATATTGTGTTACATCCAACCTCTGGCCTTCTCCCTCGTTTCTGTCTCATTCTCTCTTCAACCACAACAAACCTCTCAGACTATTTTTCCCTCCCTTTGTGTGTTTTTTTCCTTTCTTTTACTAGCAGTCTTGTCTTGTTTTCGGGCAGTCTGCTCTGCCTTCTCGCCGGCTTCACTTTTTCAGTCTTGCATTCTCAATCACTCCAGACTCCAGGAGAAGTGGGCACGCCTGGAAAGCAGAGTTGCAGAAGCGCTGCCGGGCTCGTCGAGGTCGGACTTGTTTGCATAAGCAATATCGCTAAGCATTATACATCTGCATCTATGAGAGCGACATCCCTCCAGACCGTGTTAATGAAGTAAAAATGTAGCAATTGGGAGAATAAAATCTCCTAATCAGGCAGCATTTTGTGGTATCCACTGCATTTAGAGAGATCCCAGTCCAAATGCAAAAGACTTGGTCTCCTGGGTTTATGGTTTCCAAGTTCAGATATTAATTTGCACATTTTAATATGCAATTTGATGCAAATTACAAAATATATCTCTCACAAAAGTGTCCTTCATTGAAGATACCCCAAGAGTTCCTCTTTCTTCTCCCAGTGTCTGCTGCACGGCAATTATGAAAAAGTGGTTCTCTCAATTAGAAGAACTCACCCACAACAATCTGCACACTAATTAACACTTAATTTTTGAATTAATTTGAGATTGTTACGGTGTTGCACAGGCTCCAAGTGTGTGTGTGGTGTGGAAGTGCATTTTTTGCCGTATATATGAGGGATTTTTTTTGTTGATGCTAAATACACAGATGCACAAACCTACTGCACGAGTTCATGAGGTCAGCGGTTCCATGTTGATTTATTAATAGTAATTTAAACAACAATAAGTGAATTAATGCCATATTGATAACATGGTCAACAGTTACAGCTGCAGTAGAAGCAGCAACAAACCACAGCTGATGGAGAACGCTGGCTCTGGCATCTTAACCATAAACAATCATTATAACCAGATTTCAGTCATTTAAATTAAATTTCACGTGCACTTATCGTTCAGCCATATCTTAGCATACAATGCTGTAATTATAGCTTTGGTGAAACGTGTTCTGCTCGAGCTTATTTCTAATCGCAGCCCCTGAAAGATGTTTGTAGAAATCTGAATAAAGCTGAAGAACCTCCTGAAGATTAGTTTTATTTTCCCCCTCCCTTTAAGCTCGGAGGAGCTTAATGATGATTGTGTGTACATCCACGGGCCAATTGCAGGCAGGAACTGGTATTAGCCAGTTAAGATGCCTTTTGGCAACATTTCTGATCCCTAAAGCAACAAAAATATAGAAAGAATAGCTTCAAAGCTTATAGCACGATTATCCCTCAATCAGACTGAGTCTCAGAATAATAGCAGACTTAGAAGAAGTTGTAGTTCACATTTATGTTGCTTTGAAGATCTCTATAGGCCTGTCATATCTGATTTGCATCTATCATGGCTTCAGCATCATGCATACATGTGCTCACAATGTCATGATGCCTCCAGCTGAGCATTTATGCTGCCGGTGTTTTCGATTTTGGAAGCAGACATCGTGAGCGTGGGGCGGATTCTGATTGGCTGATAACGCGTCGTTCTCAAGCTGTTAGCCAGTGGTCTGATACCTAACCTAGAAACATTGTTTGTCCTCCTCTATGGCTGTAAAATTATAGAATGAGCCCATAAATTTGTTAAGGTCATAAAGCAAGTAAGCCGAGGGCCGTTTCCCTGTAGGCTTCTGTTATGTGTGTACTATGAATGCTGTCATGTCACCGAGCATAACATCAGTGTTTCTATATCCTCTCCTCGTCTCTTTTTAGCTGCTTGGCTGTTTGCCCCCTTTGTCTCTGACCCAACCTTCCCAGACCTTCCTTCTCCTCACTGCTTTCTCCGTTTCAGCCCGTACCTGCAGTTTCCTCCCTCTGCGACTCTCTCAGCCAATCTACATCACAACATGCATCATCAGCGGTGGGGAAAGATGAAAAGCAGGAGGGAGGCAGGGAAGAGTGAGCGAGAGAATGAGGTTGAATAAAGAGGGAAGACGGACTGAGGAAAAGAAGCTTTTAAGACTGAGGAAGGAATATCATGTGAGCTAGAAGAGGAGGCAGGCAAGAGGGGACGGGTGAAGGAGAGCATAACATAAATAAAAGAGACAGATGGGTAGATAGATGAAAGAAAGGTATTCAAGGAGGAGAGGGCAGGTGGGACAGAGGGAGCTAATGTTGGGGGGGTGTATAGCAGAACTGACAGTAAGCATCAGAGGCAGAGTGGCGAGTGACAACCTATGAAGGACTAAATTTGCACTCATTTTCTTTCCCAGTCTCTGCTTTTTCCTTTGTTTCTTTCCCTGCAGCCTCTCAACATTCAGCGTCTCCACCTGCACTGTAAAAATGTCCAGATGCTTTCATTTTCTACATCTTTCTGTTACACCCACGATGACGATATTAATCACAAGCATTACCCACACCTGACAGCAGGTTTGTGCGTTCCACCCAACAACGCTGTGTAGTAAACGATGTTGCCAAAAGTATTTGTTTGTCCGCCTTTGCACACTTATGAACTTGAGTGACCTTTCATATTTAAAGGGTTTAATATGATGTCGGGCTTCTGTTTGCAACTATGACGGCTTCAGCTCTTCTGTGAAGGCTTTCCGACACGTTGCACTGAGCTTGGTGATGTAAAGCTTGGATGCAGCTGAGACCTGATGAAGCTTGGAGCTCTGTAGCAACTGACTGCAGAAAGCTCAGCATCTGCTGAACCCGCTCTGTGATTTTATGTGACCCACCACTTTACGGCTCAGTTGAAGTCGTCCCCAATCACTTCCACTTTTTTATAATCCCACTAACAGCTGACTGTGGAATATTTAGCAGCGAGGAAATCTCATGGTGGCATCCTATCAGGGTACCACGCTGGAATTAACCGAGCTCCTGAGAGCGACCCGTCCTGCAGCCTGCATGCCTGGGTGCTTGATTTTATACACCTGTGGCCATGGAAGTGAGAGATTTGGATGTGTGAGTGAATACTCTTGGCAACATTGGGTTTGTTTACGCTAATATTTGCAGCCTCTGTGGGGTTTAAGGTAAAGACTA
The DNA here is from genome assembly GCA_015052665.1 of Apistogramma diplotaenia. NCBI lineage: Eukaryota > Metazoa > Chordata > Actinopteri > Cichliformes > Cichlidae > Apistogramma > Apistogramma diplotaenia. The sequence goes on along the minus strand of VOQJ01032963.1, from coordinate 1,542 downwards.
AATGGAAGAAACAGAAATTTATCTCCTTTATCAACCGTCAGTATTAAAAATATCAGAAACAAATACCTTTTGAATTATGAAATCTTCCTTCTATGCTCACCTGACTGCAGAAAAGTTTACTAATCATTTAAGAGAAGTTGGTTTTAAGATGTATGGTGCATTAAATGACCTTTTAACTCAACTGAACTGTTTTGTAGTGCATCTCATTATCTGACTCACCCCCTCTGCCTCTCGCTCAGTTGCCCCTGACAGACATGTTCAGTTTCTTCTCCTCCCCTGCTTTGTACTGTCATTCATCATCAGTGTCATTCAGTTTTCCCCTTCCACATGGCACAGCATCTGTTTGGGAGTGTTGCTCTGTCCTGTTGAAATGGATTCAGATAAACCATGCGATGAGAAGCCTGGAAGCAGTTTCACCTCTTTATGTCTGGCGTCAGTACATGCCAGCTCCTGAACACAGAGCGCCGCTGTGTTTATGGACCAGTGTCGCCAAATGTTAGAAGCTGTGCAACACGCCATTTACTTCATATTCAAAGGTTTCGGTGTTTGTATCTTTCTCTTATGTTGGCGTGTGCTTTCAAGCCAAAGCAAATTGTTTATTGATCTTAATGGAGGATTTGGTACAACACGGAGACCACAGGTGTAAATAATGAAGGTAATGATGGCCTCGTCTCATAAATCAGCAAGCTCGCCGGTAACGTAGCCAGGCCTTGAATGTTGAATACTTAATTGGAATTCAGTGCTCATTAGTTTTATTGACGACCTGTGGTCCCACTGCTTTGGCAAGTCAGAATATCCGCAATGAGGGAAGAGCCCCAAACTGATGCCCGTCAAAGGAATGTGACTTTACTTCAGAATCGCAAGCAACTGGACAATAACACAATTTCAGCTCATTACTGCCAACATTTTTACAGACACATATTCAAGTTATATTTTAATTTTGGGAGCAGGGTTCAAATGATCCAGTCCATCAAAATCACACGGATTAACAGCTCTGACAGTTGCTCATTGCAAAGCAGTGGAATCAGACTTATTAACACCTGAGCTTCTTAACACCTGAGTCACATGTGGACCTTTGGCTCATGTTCCACTACACTGAGAGAGAAATGGTTACATAGATGCCAGAGACCACAACTTTCTATACAGCAAATTGTCATCATCCTTTCAACAGCTTGGCAGGGGAAGAGTATCATTTCTGTCCTTTTCCATGTTGGATATTCACAAATTGATAGAATCTATGCTAAATTGTGTAATTTAATTGTTTACAGGAATTCAAGCAGTTTATCTGCTCTAGGCAACCTTAACAGTCAGTGGGCTTCATTTTCTTTCTGCTTAAAGATGTGAAGCAGAAAACGCAGAGTACAACACGATAGTGTCTGTTCTTGCTGATGTAAATGTGTTGAAAAATGTATGATTTAGTCAGCTTGACTTAATGAGGTATTTTTGGACATTTAAACTTTTTTTGTGCTCTGTGTGTGTGTGTGTGTGTGTGTGTGTGTGTGTTGGTGTGTGTGGGTTTGTGTGTGTTTGTGTGTGGGTGTT
>VOQJ01032954.1:4255-20446 GCA_015052665.1 Apistogramma diplotaenia | reverse complement strand
GAGTTACGCGTTTCTGGAAGAGTTTTTTTTTTTTATTCAAAGGGGAATATTTTGTTCCAAGTCTCTTCGCCGACATGGAGTACACTTCATCCCCGAAACCGCAGCTCTCCTCCCGGGCAAATGCGTTCTCCATAGCCGCCCTGATGTCCAGCGGGAAGCCCAGTAAAGACAAGGAGGCGGAGGAGAACACCATCAAGCCTCTGGGTAAGAGAGAATTGAGAAATCTAATCAGCAAACAGAAAAAAAACAGCTTCAACTTGAGTTGAAAAAATTATTTGAACTGCAGTTAAATATCACAAGTGTTCACTTAATAAAAACAAGTACATCAGGGATTGAGTTTGCAACCTCAGTACTGAAGCACGAAAATGTGGAGGCCTGAAAGAAAATAAATCTGTCTTTATTTTACAAATAACGAGTGTTATAGTAAGAGGGAAATGATAAATAAATAAGGACGAACTGTGATGGCAGTGAGGTGAAGTTCCAGTCTGTGACAGTTAAAAGAAAAGATCATTTGGATAAAAATCCGTGCCTTTTATCATAAACAGTTATTAGTTAATGTAACCAATATGAAAAATTTTAAAAGTAAGAGTTTCCATATTTAACTAAAAACACTTTAAATACGAATTTGACGCTTTTGGTGGGTTTCATATGACTCCCTGTCTTAATTGTTTACATATTTCATTGTTCTATATTTTAAGGAACTAGTTATATTTTCTTTTTTTGTAGAAAGTGTTCATAATTTTTATTGTATATGCTTTGTTTCATCAGTCCTGTCAAATGACAATGGATTGATTCTCCAAAATAAAATTTGAAATGCCTCTTTATAAATTATAGTAAAAATAAAACTGAAGGAAAAGACGGTCACCAGACAAATATTGCACTTCTAGTTTGAGGTTTTTTTAGATTGAAAAATGTGCCTCTTCTTTTATAGATCACACATTACCTTTTACACAGAGGCGCACATGACTGTTCTAGTAGTAACCAGATAGAAGGTTAATAAGATTTATCAATTTAGTATGCTGCAATATCAGACTACAGGGTATTTTAGCAGACTATAGTTACATATTTGCGTTTCTCTGTTTAAGATAAAGATTTGTTGTTGTTTGTGATTAACGCAACATAAAATAAAAATAATCATCCCTGTTTCTCCGCACATCCTAAAAAAATAAAATAAAATAAAACAGAACAATTTGTGGAGAAGTCCTCCTGCAACCAGCAGTCCCTGGCTGACCTGTCCTCTTTGGACGGGCACGGGGACTTCAGCGGGAGCGCGCCCGCGGTGTGCACGGAGCCGCTCATCCCCACCAACCCAGGCATCCCAAGCGAGGAGATGGCGAAGATCTCGTGCAGCCTTGAGACCAAAGAGCTGTGGGACAAATTTCACGAGCTCGGCACCGAGATGATCATCACCAAGTCCGGAAGGTAAATTACTGACTGTTATATTTTAATATATTAATGGAACCTGTTTATCAACAATGGTTTAATTATAAAGAATAAACTAGAAAAGCAGATCAGAGAAAAGTAAAATACAGCGTAAAATTTATTTAAATAAATGCATTTTGGTTCGTTTTGTTTTTGCCTTCTTTGTGACCTGCTAACCTTTGGAAAGTTTTAAAAAATAAAAATCGGCTAAAGCTCCTCTGCAGCTCGCTTTGCCTTTTCCGGAGCTGAGAGCTAATCAGCAAACTGCGGACATTTGATCTGATGACTTTCCGCAGGTGCTGTGAAACGATACAGTTACACCGTAATCTAATGTTTCACTGACCCACCTGAAAAAGACTGCAGGTTTCAGGGATCCATGAAGCCAAACACTGCAGGTGGATGATATGAAGCTAAAAGAAATTATTTAAGAAACTCTCACAAATGGGAAAATTACATTTATTTACCGAATACAATAAATATTTGTGCAGCCTTATATTTGTACACAGTTTTCGCTACCTTTAAGGAAAATATACAATTTTAACGACCCGCAAGCGAATGTGTTTGATCTTGAACTGGATTTAACACACGAATTAGAATATTTACCGCCCAGAAAATAAAATTAAATCACAATGAAGCCCCTGCACTGACTATGAGCTTTGACGCAGCATTTTACAGGAAATATTTATATTAGCACTTAAAATGACTAATGTTTCATTAGTAAGTCATTGTAATTTGATTGTGCGCTAATTAAACACGATTAGGAGGATGTTTCCAACCATCCGAGTCTCTTTCTCCGGCGTGGACCAGGACTCCAAGTACATCGTGCTGATGGACATCGTCCCGGTGGACAACAAGCGCTACCGATACGCCTACCACCGCTCCTCCTGGCTGGTAGCCGGAAAGGCCGACCCCCCTCTGCCCGCTAGGTACACAGACCTAACCGCTCTCCCTCCCTCTGTCTTTCTTTATAATATACAGGTTTTGTTTTAAAGATTTGAAAGGTCTAAAATAATTCTCCATGTTTTCAATTACCTTCTAACTTGGATACAACTACAGTAATTATTTTGGAATGGTTTTAAAACTTAGAAAGTTTTAACTTAAAAATTTTCTATCACCTGTGAATGATAAATGAAGCTAATTCAGCATCAAAAATGTTCTTTATGAAAGTGAGGATGTCAGTGACTCCCTGCATGTAGATTTACATTTTCGTCTCTCTTTAACAAAATCCAATGAACTTGTGAAAAAGTGGGGAGCAGATTTATGAGGTATAGACCATTTCCGGGCCTGTTTTCATCAAATGTAGAATAATAATGAGGTCGAGTGTAATTTATTTGTACCCACTTATTTATTTTCATATCTAACCGTTTATTTCGAGAACCTGGAAGTTAGAGCAGCACACGTGAAGGATGTAGTTTTAATTAAATGGTATATTGTTGACCACAAACCAAGCGGCTGTTCTGAATTTACAGCTGTGTTAACTTAGGCACACTTGACCTCTAGTATTTTTTCTTATTAAAACAAAACGAAGATTTTATTTAATTTTGCTTATTTATGTGTTTGTTTACTTTTATATGGTAATTTCACTAGATTGGTTAGTTGCTAAGCGACTCGTAATTTGCCGTTTTGCAGCGTGCCGTTGATTGGGCAGGGAACGATCGCCTCTCAGCCAATCAGAGCTGCTCTTGTTTGTCTCCACAGGTTGTACGTCCACCCGGACTCGCCGTTCACCGGAGAGCAGCTGATGAAGCAAATGGTTTCCTTCGAGAAAGTCAAGCTGACGAACAACGAACTGGACCAACACGGACATGTGAGCGCCTGATTGTTTCTCCTTCACATCTTTTACCGCGAGAAAATAAAAACATCACGTCACGTATTAATCCAGCGCTGTCGAGGCTTTGCTCTTGCGAAACCCCATCAAAATGCGTTAAGCTAGCTTAATTTCAGCCGAAATAACAGACTTAAAACAAATTGTTCTTTTAATCCTCCTTTCACTGACATCATCGTGACAAGCACGAGCAGAGACCAGAGCAAACGCAGGAAAAAAATATCCATCAATAAGTCAAGAGAAGGGCACAGTCTGGGAAGCGGAGCAATTATTAGTTTAAAGGGTGTGCACACGTTTTCCGTCCAAAAATAGCACTCTGGGTCTATTTAGGCTGATGTATCCAAAACAAATGTACAGCGTGATGAGTACATGAAATAAAAGGGAGCTACACCCTTTTCAAAGTGGAGGAGGTTTTGGAAACATTAAAAAAAAAATACAAGCAACTTGTTTTAAGAACTTATAATACACAGAAAATAATTTTCATCATCATTACTACAATACCATAAAATATATAATACCATTCCATTTGTAATTTAGAAAGTTATTCAAAGATTAAAACATGTAAGGAGCCTGAAGCTTTTTTAACGCTTACAGAAACAGATTTAAAGAAGTGTTGCAGAAACGGACGTTTGTGCTCCCAAACACCCATGTGCCTCATTTACATCCTGGCACTACAATCGCACACTTTAAAAGCAGATTATTCTTTCTTCGTTGGCTTGGCTCAGAGGTTCAGGCAGACGTTTATAAAAATAAACTGTTTCCTGGGCTGCAGCCAGACAGGAATAGTTGTGGAGGAAGACACTCAGCATGCTGCAGCCTTAACAGCTTTATCTGTTCACACTTCCCTCTTTCTCCCCAATCATAGTCTTCCTTCCTCTGCTGCTTTATTACTCATTTCTCTGCTCATCATCCTCACCTGCAGCATTTTTCAAGCTGTTTTTTTCTTTTTCCTTCTTCTTTCTTCCCTTTCAGTCAAATTAGTGGAAGACCTTTGAAAACTGCACATTTCTGAAATATTTCTCTGTTACTATTCTAGATTTATTGCATTATCATTTGATACTATTGGCAACATTTCAATATTTTATCAAATATTAGGGATTTTTTTTAAATTAAACACCTGTACCAAAATCAGTTCCAAAACAGTCACTGATTTCCTGACTTCTTAACTTTAACATTTTTCATTTGAGGATGAATAATTTAGTCAGTGACTGCGGAGCATTGCTTTCTCATTGCATCATATTTTTCATACTTGATATAAAATACAATTAGTACAATACAATTCATACAAAAATACTATTCATATAAAATAGATGAAGAATGAAAAAAGTAAGAAAATGAATTATTATACATACATTAACATCATAAACCACAGTAATGAAGGGAGGGGGTCTAACAAATAAGATTCAGTTAATTTGCCGTCTCACATTCACGTTCTAGTCTTTCACTTTACTCACATGTAAACTCTTTTTATATTTCATACTAAATATATAAATGCAAAATATGTATTAAATGTATAAAAATCCATTTTATTATTTCAGTGACATATTTATAATTTCCCTTCGTGCAAAATCCATCTTTTCTCATTTTTTTTTCCATTTTTCTGTAAATTTTACTTTTTCTGGAATTTAAAGATGAAGCTGATCATCTTCATCTTTGGTGTAATTTCTCAGCAGATCCTACAAAAGCACCAAAACTAAAAAGTAGTGCACCCATTCACCCGCCATTAAACCTCTTTGTTTCTCACTAAAAATGGAAAATCTTGGGAAAATGGGAAAAAATTCCAGTGTAATTTAGTTTTTTTTTTAAATTGTAACTTTGGGGAAATGTTACTCCAACATTGGGGACTATTTTCTGCTGCACATAAATACAGATTTTGTGGATTGAGGAAAAGTAAAGTGCAGTTTTTGTGTTCACACATTGAATATTTTCTTTGTGATGCAGAGAAATAAGATATATATGAACTCGATCTCAATGCACTCAGTTAACTTTCACATCATCATCATCATCAGCTGTTCCACATTTCACTGCAAACTGATCCTTGCTCTTCTCATCCTCTGCAGATCATCCTCAATTCCATGCACAAGTACCAGCCGCGGGTCCACATCATAAAGAAGAAGGACCACACTGCTTCCCTGCTCAATCTCAAATCTGAGGAGTTCCGCACCTTTGTGTTCATTGAGACGGTCTTCACAGCTGTCACAGCCTACCAGAACCAGCTGGTGAGTGATCGTTGACTGCTGCGGGTTTCAGGACTCGGCTGAAATTCTGCTGCTGGTGCTCATTAAATTTGGAAATGATAGAAATGGCCACAAGCTGCGTTTAACAGCCATTCTGGATCCTTTGATTGCATCACGCAGACCTTATCAGCACACAGAGTTTTGCTGTCTGAGCACTTTAAGGGCTTCTCATCCCTGGAAAGGCTGAAGTTTTGACCTAATGAAGATCAAAAGATGCTACGTGAAAGCTCCAGTGTGGAGCCACTTTTGCCTTTCAGACAGAACCGTCCACATTGTGACAAGCTTCAGAACATTGTGTAGTTGTTACTGAGAAGATGGGGTCGTTTCCACTGAGCGATGCTCGTTGTACGTAACAAAGTTCTGGGTAACTTTAATGTCTTCTGGCCTTATCTTCTTCGATGGGACAGAATCTGATGGCTGCCTCTGCCAACCACTGCCTTTTCCCCGCCCACGACACCAGTAATTAATTTTAATTTTGTGACCTGCAATTTCGTGGTGCTGTGATTGTGGAAGGCTTAGTTCATGTGATTCATTACTGTTCTGTAATATAAGATGTAAAGGAAGTAACGTATGAAGGGTATGTTCTGGCATCCTTGGAAACTTGGTTTAAATTTTTAGTATTTTTTTCCAGTGTTTAATACTCATGACTTATATATATATTTAAGCCCAGCTGTGCTTTGTGTTTGTGTGGCTATGGTAACATTGGTAACAGTGGTAACATTGCAGAGAAGCAGCATGAAGAGGCATGTCGAGTCAGGAAAAACAACAACAGAGAAACAAAAAACAGCGGAATAATAAGAAGCAAGAAAACTGGTCTGACTGACTTGTTTCGCTCGTCTTTTCCCAGATAACCAAACTGAAGATCGACAGCAACCCGTTTGCCAAAGGCTTCCGAGACTCGTCCCGGCTGACAGACATGGAGAGGTACAGGGGATTCTGGGTCCTGCACTGTTTGTTTGCCTCCATCCCCACTGCTGCCCACAAGGTTCACAGTTAGGGAGGAGTGTTGGATATCTGGGGTTGTTGCTCATTAGTAAATACAGGAGCTGCAGTGTTTGTGTCAGTGCAGAACAGACAATCCATCCTAAATGTACTCCAGTCTGTCCTTCTTTCTTCCTTATCTTCCTCCTGTTTTCCTGCGTCTCTCCATTCATTCCTTTTATTTTTTCCCTGTCAGTTTTTCTTCTTTGATTTATCTTTTTCTTGTCCTTCTTCTTTCTCATCTCCATCACTATTGTCTTTTGTTGTCTATTTATTAGATCACATTTTCTTTGCTTACCTTTTTAATCCCCCTTTGTTCTTCACCTCTGTCTTTCTTTTGCATTAAACTGAAACTAATGTCCTCATTTCTTTCTCGCACCTCTTCTGCCTTCTTTTGCTTCCTTTTAGTCCTTTTATGCTGTTTTTCCTCTTGTCATATGTTCTATTTTTGTTCTGTTTCACTGTTTTCTGCGAGAACAAAAAGAGTTTGTCTGTTTGACACACACACACACACACACACACACAGATATGTACAGTTACATTTCAGCCCTCCAAAGGACTTTTTATGGACACTGCCAAAACACACACTTCTCGTAATTCCCGATTCCGGCACTACGGCCAAAATCAGCTGACAAAATCAGAGCATCTGCCCATTTCCTTCAATCAAGCATCCCCAGCAGAGGCTGTCGAAACACAGCCAGACGAACCCTCCTCCTCCCTCCTCCTTCTCCTCTGTCTTTCTCTTTTTTGAGGGCTGTGAATTAGACCTGATCAATTGATCTTAGGGAGCTGCAGAAATCACATTAGTCTGGAGTCGGCCACTGCACTAAAACACACTCTAATTCAATTGGCTGCAGTGACTGATTGAAACCAGCATGCCCCGCCCCTTCCCCTCCTTTCTTCCCTCCCGCCCGATGCTGTGTATTGTGGGAGTTCGCGGCGGCCTCTCTGCCGGAGGGGCCCGGCACTGATAAAAACACACACATTTGTACTCCTCTGCTGACAGATATTGCACTTTCCTAACCTAATTGGAGGCACGGGGGCTGCAGGGAGGGGGGCTGCTAATGTGAACGCATGGCTCTCATGGCGCAGACCACTTGCCTGTCCACCCAGCCATGCACACACACTCATGAACACACACTACCTCCCCCCCAACAATTTGTGTCACTGTGTTTGAGAAGTGCTGTCTGACAAGACTCAAATGAGCTAATGCACTTTGTGGGAACATGAACACACACAGACACACAAAATCGACATGTACTGAGAAAACTTCGCCCAGTGCAGTGCGTCAAAATAAATAAAAAATAACTTTTCCAAAATATCAATTATCCCCGATTGTTTCAATTTATGCGTTAAAGCCAGTTTGATTTTTTTTCAATTACAAAAAATTTCTGATCTTGTTACACTGTATATTTTGTTGTATTTGTTTTATGTGGTTGGATATTAATTAATTAAACAATTCTGTGACTCGCTGCAGCTGTTTTATTAATCTGCAAATATTCAAATGTTCTAGAAAATGACATTAAAAAAAGAAAGTGCTGCAGATGATACTTTTTTTTTTTTGTCTGCATCTCCACAAAATAAAAAAATATCTGAAATGACAGAAAGAGATTTATTTTGGGGCTCTCTCTTCGGCTTTTGCTGTAGGGAAAGTGTTGAGAATCTGATCCACAAGCACTCGTACGCCCGGTCGCCGATCCGAACCTACGCCGGTGACGAGGAGAACCTGAGCGAGGACGGACACGCCGCACACGCCAGAGGTAATCATGCACACACTGTGCGTCATGTGAAGTCATCATATGTGGTGAAGCTTTTTCTTTTTTCAGCTTTTAAATCACAGGAAAAATAAAAACCATCATTCTCATCATCCTTTGCGGTTACATTTAATTTCCTGAAGCAGTTTACTGGTTAATAAATGATTATAACAGTAGAATTAATATTTGAGGGATAAATCACAGTGTCACTGATGACCCAACTTGGTCCTCTAGTGAACTTATGCGACAAGAAAATACTTAATTAACTACTGATGAACAAATATTTTGAAAGTATATTAATAACTGAGATCTATAAATTACATAATACCAATAATATAGCAGCTAATTTTGTATATTGTTTAAATGCCATATATGTCATGTATACTGATTGGTAGAATATAATATTCTTATGTAGTATTGATATTAATATATTATCCAAAGACAAAAAAACTGGTACTTCTGCTACCTGTATTTATATTTTTAACACTGGACTCAGCAGGAGATGAAACCTTAGTTTCAGCTGATGCAACATCCAAACATCACAAAGTTACATAAACAGGAATAAAAAAAGTAAGCAAATGAGAAAAACAATAAAGTTAAAGCAGAACAAAAGTAAAGAGAAACGAACCTTTAAAGTGAAACATAACCAACATGAGACATTCAGACAAACATGGCAGCGACGTGGCGATAAAGTAAAAGTACAGTCCAAAGACCGAGTCAAGAAATGGATGATGTTTTTATTGGGTTTATTGTGAACTTTATTCTGAAATCGATACCAAGCTAACTGGGTCCACCTGTCTGTTTCAGGTTCAGCGTTCACGGCCTCGGACAACCTCTCCCTGAGTTCCTGGGTCACCACCACCTCAGGTTTCTCAGGTTTCCAGCACCCACAATCCCTTTCAGCCATGGGCACGGGCACCGCCGCGTTGCCCCACCCCATCCAGGGCTCCCTACCCCCCTACAGCCGCCTGGGCATGCCCCTGACGCCCACCGCTCTGGCTGGAACCATGCAGGGCAGCGGCCCCTCTTTCCCCTCCTTCCACATGCCCCGCTACCACCACTACTTCCAGCAGGGGCCCTATGCCGCCATCCAGGGACTCCGCCACTCGTCCACCGTCATGACCCCCTTTGTATGACTCCATCCTGGGGAGGAGATGGATGAACCTCGCTCTGACACTCACCCCTGATCTGGAGCATCGAGTTATTTCCTCACTCCTCATCCAGTTTGTATCTTTTCCTTTTGGTCTTTGTAAATATTTCACCTACAGCGAGCGAGGTGACCACGTGGCGTACGGACAGCCAGTCTAAAAAGGACTGCGGTGCCCTTCTTTGGACCTGCGGAAACACCAGTAGAGCCTGTGGTTCCTATGAACACTGAAGAGGCACTGCACGAACACCTGAGACCTCAGTACAAAGTATAAAACATAATGCGAGATGATAACAGGAGCAGAAAGTGGATCTTTGATTCATTTTAAGAAACAAGTAGAAAGCCTCGTCTTCCTCTGAACAGTCACTAGTTGCAGAGGGGCTCGGCCGACTTTAACGACGGCTCACGACTCCACCTGATGGACACCAGGACTCAGTGTGTGAACATTTCAAGCATGTCAGCGAGGCGGAGCAGCCATCTCAGGTTTCCTCTGTTTCGGAGAAAGCCAGCCATATGTACAGTTCAAAGTTAGAACTCAACACTGTTGGAAATTAATGTCAGAAAACAAGTAGAAATGCATTGTACAAAGGCAGACGTGCCACATTTACTCATAGGAAAATTCTCACTGTAGAGTTAAACAAATAATAGGACGCATGCTGACCGCAGTAGACATACACACTTTATATGGAAGAATATGGGATAAAAAAACTCTTGAAAAGTGAATGTTTTTTGCTTTGTTTAAAGGAGCAGTTGATGGAAACAGTGAAGTTGCTCGTGGATGTATTAAAAGAGCTGGATGCCGTGTTGATGCTGCGACTTTGTGGCCACTTTATAGGCACCCAAAACGGAAAGTATCAGTTAATTACTGTTTGTTTAAAGAACTTTTAATCAGCGCTGGTTTTAGATTCATTAAACTTTGGCAATGACGAGAACTGATTTTAAACTCAGATTTTTTTGAAAGCTCAAAATCTCTTTTAGCACTTTCAAGCAATTTTCCTTGGCTGGCATGTTGCAGGCCTTATAGTTTGTATGTGAAAGGCAGAAATTAGCTACAGTGGCCAAAACAGTTTTTTTGTAGCAGGCTGAACCTGGATAATTGTTCTGTGAAGTTGGGCAGTTTAACATGGGAGTCTATAAGGGCCGACTCACTTTAGCAGCCAGCCTCAAGTGGCTGTTTGAGGAATTGCAGTTTTTGGCATTTCAATTTATTGCTTATTGAATCTCCAGTTCTTATAATACATCCATGGGGAGGTCACAGATATTTAATGTTCATCTTTGAATTTAACTCAAGTCCCACCACTGACCAACAGCAAACAGAGGCAGAAACCCCAGAGCAGACAACGCTGTCACGGCAACGCTGTCACGGCCTGATAGACCCCAAGTTTATCTGGGTAATCAATCACATTTCATGTTTTTTATAATTTTACTTTTTTAAAAACACCACATGAGCTTTACTGTAGCATGCAGTTCAGCTCGATGAGCTGTCCCTGACACCAAACATCGAACATGTTCGATGAAGATCACAGAGTAGCCACGTGGCGTTTGGCTGCCACAGTCTGGTTTGACTCTTAACGGACACCTGTTTTAAAGTAGCTGTATATTATGTTTGGGGTCCTTTAACACGTCGGCTCCGACACAACAGTGGGAACATAAACCCTGATTGTTGTTCTGAATCGCCTTCATCAGGTGTTACAGAGCTGGTGTGTGTGTGTGTGTGTGTGTGTGTGTGGTGACAGAGTGTTCACACCTGGAAATAATGTCTTCGTGGTCCCATTCAATGCGACTTACACACTCACCAGCAGTGGTTGAGGTCAGTGTCTGTGTCCTAAAGACTGGAGTTAGAATGAAGAACCATTCATGCCGACTGTCATCAAGCTGAATGTGTATCGGTGTAAAGTCCAGGACAGACAGAAACGTTCTGGGCTGCTTAAACATGAACAGCATGGTGTCGTCACATCTTACAAACATTTGAAAACTATAAAAATCCAATTAGTTTGAACAAAATACGTGAAAAAAACTTTCATTTTAAACATGAACCCAAAACGATGAGATGGTGGAGTTTTTTTTAAGATTGCAGCCTCACGTTCACGCACATGTTCATTAAAGGTGTCACTTTAAAACTGCAGCTGCTAAGTGATAGAAAGACACTGTACAAACCCGCATGTTAGCATCACGTGCAGCCGAACGCAGCAGATCATCAAGTGTTGGCAGCAGCTGATTTTATCTCATCAGTGGGCAGGATGGGGAATGTCTTTGCTGTGGAAATCCAATCTTTTTCTTGTTGTTGTACAGCTGTGACTGAACATTGATTTCCATTGATGTAAATGTTAAACACCTGAGTCTCAGCTCACCACTGAATTTATCTCTTTTTTTTTTAATGTTTTTAATGCCATAATCTGAATATCACACCCAGTGAGATTGTGTTTTGATGATTTTTAAGTGCAATATATTTATTTTATTTTGCTGTCTGGAAATAATGTGTAATGTACTTTGTCTCTTCTAAAAAAACCCTCCAAAAATAGTATTTGTAAACCATGAGAAATATATATATATATATATATATATATATATCTATCACCACCCAGAAACTGAGGGCCTTTTTATTGACATGTTTGGTCGTGACATACAGGTTTGTATATCACCTAAATAGATTAAATCTAAAGACAAAAACAAAATTTCAGTTTTTTCTAAATTATTTTAAAAACTTTGTCATGATTTAAGCTGCTTCACCATCCTGCATCACCACCTAGTGGCCAGTCTGCATCATAGCCTCAGTTCATGCTGAATCTGCATTTGAAGATCATCTACAGTGCTCCAATCAAAAACCTGTTAAAATGAGAAATCAGAAGAAATCAGAAGCACCACAAGTCCAACTTGCAGATGTGTTGTGAGGATTATAACATTTGGGAAACACAAAGTAACCACCAGATAAGCCTGCGAGTTGGTGTTTAACTATTAGCGGTGGGTTTGTGTCCTTAAATAAAGGAAGTCCATTTTAGTGTAACACACTTAAACATTATAAGCCTTTAGGTTGTTTTCATTCATTCTAAAATGAAACCACATGTATTAAAGTGTCGATATGGACAAACACAGGTGAGACCAGTAACGTGATGACAGCCCCTGGAGCCTGAGAAAGGGTGACTGCACTTCTTTGAGTTACTTGAAGTCCAGTCAAACTATTAAAAGCTCCAGAGTCTGTTGTGACCTGGATGACTGAGAACCTACACAGACTTAAAGATGGCAGTTTAACCCGAGAGAATCTGAAGCAGCATGAAACTCAACTGCCATTTATTTTACTCCTTACACCTGCGCCGCTCCTCCTGGGAGCAGCTGTTTTATATCTGCAGAGGTTTCATTTAGAGGAGGAACGTCAGACCACTGTGGCCCTGTAATAACTGCAGCTTACAAATTGTGACATAAATGATCTAAGCAGAATCATATGAGAGGGTCGTCTGGAAACAAAAAAGGTGAAGTGCAGTTAAGACGATGCAGACTATGACAGGTACGGACTTAAACTCTTGCAGACTGCATGAAGCAGGGCTTATTGTTTATTTGTGATGTCTGTTTTACTTCAGAAACGTGCCGTTTGCATGAAAGGAGAATCTTAAATTCACCATAAATGCACAAACCAAACTTTAAAAAAAAGCAAAGCAGCAACACGTGTAGTTTATGTCACTCTGGAGCTTTTTTCACCCCAAACTGCAGGTGACCCGTGAACAACACAAGAAAAACACGGCAATACATGAACATGCACCTGTTGTTTCTCTGATATGAGCCAAAACATGCTCTCTGACTGGTAATTACATCTGTCAGAGTCACCTGCAGCTTCTGTGAGGCACATGTGCTTTCAAAAAGCAGAAATGCTTACAGGGAAACCTGCTATTATTATAATCAGCACCAGTAGCTGTAGTAGTGGAATAAATGGTAAAAGATGCAAAGGTGGAACCTTTGTTTCCCTTATTGATAATATAAATATTTATGCAGCAACCAGGTATCCATGAGGTGGTGTTTTACCAAGATTAAGACTTGATTTCAAGATGAGACTCATACTGATTCAAATCTTTAAAATAAATTTGTTTGCAGAAAACTGAAATCAACGACACATCTGTTATTTATTCCAATTTTGTGACACGTAAACAAAGAGTTCTTTATTATTTATTTTTAAATGATGTATGGCGTGGCGTTAAAGCTCTCTTTGCAGTGCCACGCGAAGAAGAGATGATGCTTAAAATAT
This sequence comes from Apistogramma diplotaenia, assembly GCA_015052665.1. Taxonomy (NCBI): domain Eukaryota; kingdom Metazoa; phylum Chordata; class Actinopteri; order Cichliformes; family Cichlidae; genus Apistogramma; species Apistogramma diplotaenia. The sequence goes on along the minus strand of VOQJ01032954.1, from coordinate 6,846 downwards.
CCACTCATTTCTGGATTAAATGAAAAATAAATACAAAGAATAAATGGACATGTTCAAACGCAGTCTACAACCTAAACACACGCACCTCTGACTGCTGCACACTCACACGAAAACACAAGCAGAGAAAACCTTCCATCACCGAAAGCATCACCCGCCACCGCAGACAAGCTGACGGATCGATGGCTGGACGTTAGTCACCGTTTCACCAGGAAGAAGGCCCCGCTTCTGCCTTGATAAGAATCGGTTACATCCTTTGAAAATAAATAAATAAACAAATAAATAACATCCAGCGTGGCTTTGATTGGATTAAAGGGAGAAGGGAAGGGCAAGACAAGCCACCATGAGGTATGGCCCAACAAATTGGAGCTAACAGTCGGGCCAGAGAGTCCATTTTGGGGCATAATTTACACAGTGAGGAGCATGAGCTGAATCTAATGTCATTTCCATCAATTTTGCATTTTGGACCTTTTTTGCCTCCCTCAGGCTTTTAGCGGTCATTTGAATCATCCGGCGGAGGACAGTCGGCGAGCATTACAATGTCGGAGACGACATTTAGCAGCGGAGTGAGAGGTGGTTCTTTATGGTGTGGTGACTGGCTGCTGCAGCACGGCAATGCGTATCCACTGCTGCACCATCTCGCAAATGGCTAACAATATGCTAATAGGTTAAGAGTACAGAATTGTTCCAGACAAGACACTTAATGGAGGTTTTATCTGCAGGTCAGGAGGCTCATCAGCTGCAATCTCTCCTGCCAAGATGTGCCAAGTCAAATTTAGTGATAAAGTGCTTTTAACAAACAGGCCACAAAGTGCTTCAGGCAGGACAAAGGACACAAACACACAGGAGAGTTTGTGGTGAAATGTGAAACCTGTTGGCAAACAATGGAAAATTGTTTTAGAGGAAATACACCTTGAAAGCAAAGTTGTCCGAGGACAGACGGATGCGACGGGACTTCCTGACAAAGTACAGTCTAATTTCACTTCCTGCCCGCAAATGGTTGGATTCGTGCTCGAGAGCAGATGATTTTGCCAAAAGGTTTCCCAAATGTAGTCTGACATCGAGGCTGCTGCAGTGGTTTCCAGATTTCCTCTGATATATTAGTTTTAGTAATGCCATTACGAGATGAGAAAAGTAAGTACAGTACCTGACTTCTTCCTTATGCTTCACCACATTTCAGGGGGATTTTATGGCATTACATTCACCTCACAGCTATCTTTGCATGACGAATTCTGACTTTGAAACACAGCACCGGTTGGAATGTGATTCGATAAATATTGAACTATTTAAAGTAAAAATAAAGTTAACTGCGCCTTACGAATCTGCAATGTTAAAATGCAAGTTTACTGTTAATGCTTCGGTTTAAAAAACTACAGCAAACTCTGAAAGTCAGAGTTAATTTCATATCTAAACATGCTGCATATGGAGACCAAAGTAAAATGCATCTATCACAAAATGTTTTTAGCTATCATTTACACATCCGGCAGCCACAAGGCAACATTTTAATTAATGTGAAGTATGCAAGTCATATAATTGCTCCCATTTTAGCTCTGTTTTGGTCTCCTCCAGCACCTGAGGGAAATGTACTGCTCAGCAAAATTAAAGGAACACTTTTTAATCAGTGTAGCATCAAGTCAGTCACATTTCTGGGATACTGAGCTGGTCAGATGAGTGTCAGAGGGGCTGCTTTGGTTTGAATGAATTTAAGAACAGGTGCGCTAGAGGGACAACAACGAGACAACCTCCAAAACAGGGGTGGTTCTACAGGTTTCCCTCATCTTTTCTGTCTGGTTGTTTTCCCCACTAGTTTTACATTTGGCTAGGGTCACTGTCACTACTGCACGAGCCCACAGGTTCCACAGGTAGTTCAACTCCTCCAGGGTGGCGCCCTGTGCGTTTCACAGATGAGAGCAGGTTCAACCTGAGCACATGTGACAGGCGTGAAAGGGTCTGGAGAAGCCGTGGAGAACTTTATGCTGCCTGTAACATTGTTCAGCATGACTGAGTTTGACTGTGATGCTCCGGGGAGGCAGAGACCTCTGCAGCAGGGGTGGGCAACTCCAGGCCTCGCGGGCCGGTGTCCTGCAGCTTTTAGATGTGTTCCCGATCCAACACACCTGAATCACATACAGGAGTCATTAGCAGGACTGTGGAGAACTTGACTTCATACTGAGGAGGTGATTCAGCCATTTGATTCAGGTGTGTTGCAGCACAATTGCATCCAAAAGCTGCGGGACACCGGCCCCGAGACCCGGCTTTGGGCATATGTGACATTTCACCAGCTTTACAGGAGAGCCCAAACAAAAAATGACCATAGTTTGCTCTTACTTTGTGTACTGATTTTAGTTGTTTTTTTTAAAAGGCTGTTTCTCTTTACAAATTGATGACACAATGCTTAATGACCAATGATCTTGTCTTTGTCATAAACGCCCTTTTGGCACCAACTTCTCTGCTTTCAGACTGGAGTCTTTTGTTTTTTGTTGAATAACTATTTCTATCAATATTTTACTGCTGTAATTTTAGCAGTAGAGTTAGAGTACATCAAGAGCTACATATATATATATATATATATATATATATATATATAATTTCTT
>VOQJ01032948.1:15548-62481 GCA_015052665.1 Apistogramma diplotaenia | reverse complement strand
GGTACCAATACTGAGCCAGTGGCAACCAAGGAGGGCGGCCGATCCAGCCCCGAGCCCATTGCCAATCCCCACCCTAGGCAGGGTGTACGAAACTGGGGTGTGGGGGGACCCACCCAGCCCCTCCTCCCACTCAAAGTGTTGGGGCGATGTGGTGATCAAACACTTGGCGACAGTAGGACGGAAAAACTTTTAACAGGATGAAATCTCCAGCAGAAGCGTGTGACCGGTTGAGGCTGACACTGTATGAGAGATGGTGGTTAGCACTGCTGCTTCACAGTGAGAAGGTCTGCGTGTGAATCCACCTTGGCCCGGGCCTTTCTGTGTGTGCTCGTTCGTTCTCCTAGTGTTTGCGTGGGTTTTCTCCGGGTTCTCCGGTGTCCTCCCGCAGTCCAAAGACGTGGGGTTAGTTTAACTGGCGATGTTAGCCCTGTGACAGACTGGCTAACATTTATTGACAATTTGTGGTTACATACACTGGATTAATGAGCACTGTATGCTTTAGATTAGAGGGATAAAACTGAGGCCTGATATATTCGCATATTTGCTCGAGGCCTTTGTCTCATCTATGCACATTTTGGTTCACATGACATTGTGTCACCTTTATCTTATATTTCAGGACTTCCTAGAATTATGTGTGCAGACAAACCTGTGTTTGGGTTGTATGAATTAAGTAATTAACCTCAGTGATGTGTGTTTCTTTAGCACAGGTGAGAAACAAGTTAATAACATGCCAGGGTGTGATTGGTCTGTTATCAGGTTACAGGGGACACTTTATGCAAATTGAGAGAGGTCAAAGGCAAGTGGGCAGAGTTAGTGTTTCTCTAGTCTCTTCCTGTCTTTTTCTTTCCCTCTTTCCTTACCTTTCCTTTTTTCTTCTTGTCTGTGTATCCTTTTCTTATTTCTATTACTGTCTGTGTCCTTTGTCTGTGTGTGTGTGTGTGATTCTTTGTTTAACCAATATGTGCCATGGTATATGCTCTGCGGTTCTTATCTGTGTTTTGTTTAATCAACAGCCTGCACTGGATCCTGCTCATCCCAGTGATTTTGTGAAAATTTTGATTTTAAATGAAACTCGGGGACCCCTAAAATTATGACTCAACAAGGTTTCTGTAGTAATTACTTTTATTCACCTTCTCTCTCGAGGTTCAATAAAATTGGAAGATTTTCTACCTATACAATGTGTGTGAGACTGTTAGCTTTGTGTAATCAGATCTTTGTGTTGAAATAGAATGATATCAGAACTATGGCTGAATCTGACTTTTTTCGTGTGTGTTTTATCCTTTAGTTTGTGTTCTTTGTGAGTTAGCCTAAAAAGAAAAAGCTTTTCAGTACCTTAATGAGACACCCTCTGAAACATGAGCGTTTCACTTCACAAGCTCAGTGTGAGGTTTCATAGTCAAAATATGTAATTCTTTCAGATTTTCCCCAGTTACTATATTTGGAATAAAACTTTCCCTCTGCGTGGAGCCTATCTGCCAGGATTACTCAGTGGAGACTCAAATCAGAGAACTCCTGAGTGATTCAAATCCAACCAAACCAGAACAACAGAGTACACGTAACATGCTGCTACATGTCCTCTGCTGAAGATGTTGTAAGAACGGGTTTGTGTCCACTTTTGATTGGGGAGTATTTTGGTACTTCCAGTGGACAGTTTGAGACTTTAGAATAGCTCCGTGGTTGCAGGGTTGTGGCTGTGGTTTTTGGGAATTGCCAGTGTTGATATTTGCATCCTTAGTGACAAAACATGATTTCAGATTGCCAGGCTAACAAGGTTTTGGGAAAATAAAACTGCCACAATTATTTAATGCATTCAGATGCATTCACTGGATTTGGTTTATATGTGATTATCCTGCTTGTTTCTCGGGAAAGAAAATCTTGCAAGCTATTTCTCTCATTTCTGCTTTTTTTCTGAGATCTGACAAGATAATTTATTTTCTGCCACAGAAGTCCACAGCACACCACAGATGAATTATTTCCTGTCTTCTGTTTGGAAAACAAACATATCAACATTTTATCCTTTATCTAAATATTGATCAAGAACTTAAAAATCCACGTTTTTAATGTGTTGTGGCTTCCCACTGCATGGCAAGATGATTAGTTTAAAATATGCACACACATGTGTGTGTGTGTGTATGTGCAAGTTCTCTACTTTGTTACTTTGCATTTTAAAAGGGGCTTACCATCTGCTACACAGAGCAGCTTGGAGTGAAGGCACATTATGATTTACTGCACGCTTTTCTTTCTTTCTTTGTCAGGATAACTTTCACTTGTGCCACTTAAGAAATGAGATCTGAGTTTTATTCTTTTTTTTAATGGCAATCATTCGCTGAATAAAATTGTGATTGCAATAATTAAAGTGGATCAAAAAATATTTTTCTTCTTGTCAAGAGTGAATGTTTTAACTTTTGAATGTGGGATGGAATATAATTTAAATACTCTTGAAAACTTTTTTTTTGCGACTACAGAACATCTGGATGTTGAAATAGTGTCAAGTTTTAAAGCAAAACTAAAGGAACATCGACTTTCTGTGTGGTTTGTTCTCATCTCCTTGGAAAAACAAACAAACAAAAAGCAAATAAGCAACTTTAGGCAAGCATTCTGGGGCTAAATTAGGGTGGATATTATCATTGTATAAAAATGTATTAGTGACTTTATTAAACATAATCACTATGGTAACAATGTCTGCACTGAAAGAAAAATACAATAAAACCATACATACACTAATTTTAAGTGAATAGCATAGAGCAAGTTTTCCACAAAGACCCAAAAGTTGGTCCTGGGGTCAAATGGCTCAATTGACTGATGAGGCACTGCAGAGGCACTTCTCTTCATATGGTGAACAATCATAAGCCAAACATCGTGTTCACGGCAGAGAACAGAGGTCGTAAATGTCACATTAAGAAAAAAAAAACCTAAAAAAAAACTATTATTCAGCATATTTGTGTCCAAGCATCGACAAGCATTCCTTGCAGTTTCCTGTTTCTGTCATATTTCTTCTGAATTCTGAAAATATCAATAAAGTAGAAAGGGAGGGGTAATGAAACATTTTTGTTTTAACTTCCCACTTTTCATTACAAAGGTTTATGCGTCAGGATGTGCACATGCAACAGGAAATCGTCTTTCCTTCTTTAGGTTGCATCAAAGCTTCTTCTACTGAAAACACTTTGAGTCAGTACTGAGGTGGCAACTCTAGCTGAAACTAACATTCAGCATAGTTAATTGCCCATATCTGTCATGTCAGAAGGAATAGAGAGGACCCAATATGCAGACTCATCAGGGATGCTTTTAGTGAGTTTACTTACAGTGCTAAGTGACAATAGATGGTGATGACAGGGGGCTGACTGGAACTCTCTGTGGCTGCTCCACAAGCTCCAGGAATGAACTCCAAAGAGAGTGAGAGGTCTTTTTCTTTTGCTCCTCACTCACTTGCTCTCAGGAAGAATCGGGTATAAACAGAGTAAAAAGAGGTGATTGAAAAGAAACACTGAGTGCATCATAGGAAACCCCCAGCAGCCTAGGCCTATTGCAGCATAACAAAGGGATGGTTCAGGGTCACCTGATCCAGCCCTAACTATAAGATTTATCATAAAGAAAACTTTTAAGCCTAATCATAAAAACACATAGGGTGTCTGTCTCCTGAATCCAAGCTGGAAGCTGGTTCCACAGCAGAGGTTCCGGAAAGCTGAAGGCTCTGCCTCACATTCTATTCTTAAGTGTCCTAGCAACCACAAGTAAGCCAGCAGTCTGAGAGCGAAGTGCTCTATTGGGGTAATATGGTACTATGAGGTCTTTAAGATAAGATGGGGCCTGATTATTCAAGACCTTGTGTGCAAGAAGAAGAATTTTAAATTCTATCCTTGATTTAAAAGGGAGCCAATGAAGAGAAGCCAATATGGGAGAAATATGCTTTCTATTGTAAAGTGTACGGTGCTATACCTTCTGCTCAGATTCAGCCAAATGCTGCAAAACTGACTGGATGGTTCTGCACAGTGAACATGGACAATGATCAAAAGCATACTGCAAAAGCAACCCAAAGTTTTCTTAAGACATGGGATATTTTTCAGTGGCTAAGCCAGCCACTTGATCTCAACCCAACAGAGCATGCCTTTCACTTACTGAAGACAAAGAATGAGGCAGACAGACCCACAAGCAAGCAGTTACTGAATGTGGCTGCAGTAAAGGCCAGGCTAAGCATCTTAAAAGACGATACACAGCATTTGGTGACATCCACAGGTTCTAGACTTCAAGCAATCACTGACCACAAGTATTAAAAACAATTCTGATATAAAGAAATATGACTTTGACCTTGAATTACAGCTAAAAATCTGCACTTCAAGCACATCATGGTTGCTTGATTACAAAACTAATGCATTATCCAAATACCTAGTAAAAACCTAACTCTATGACACCCAGTCTTTGCTTAGAGAAATTCATCTCTGTTAAGTAAAATGCAGCATCCAAATTGGCCAGATCCTCTTTTTTTCCTTTCAATATCAATGAAACTTCAATTCAGGGGAACTCAGTTCATTTTTTTTCGTGGAAAAAAGTCGAACCAGAATTAATCTAAACACATGGGAATATTTGTTTTTGAGAAATAATGTAGCAGTGATGACACATTGATGCAAAAATCCTGAAATTCCAACATTACTGATCCTGTTCATTTAGACTGCCTCACGGCGTACAGTATGTGGTTGCATTGCCTATAGCTATGATTTTTTTTTCGCTGTGTTTGGTGGCCTGTTCGCAGTATAATGTCCTGTGTTAGGATTGGCTCTAGCACGCAGGTTTTTCAGATAGATATACAAAATACAGGTGTGAGAAGTTTACATACACTCATTATAGGCATGAATATCATGGTAGTTTTCAGTTTTCAGTGATTGAAATATATACATACACTCCCACTATAATTTGGTTACATGTCTCTTAGCAAATTACATCTTGAGTAGATGCTTTTGGTAACAATTAACAAGCTTCTGGCATAATTCTAGCTGGATATTTGCTCTTATTTGCAAAATTGGTAGCGTTTGTTTAAACTGGTTAGTTTCCTGGCACAGACCTGGGTTTTAAGCATAGTCCACAAATTCTCAAACCAGTTTGATGTGTGTTTGGGTTCATTGACTGTTGGAACACCCAGTTGTGTCCAAGTTCAACCATCAAGCTGTTGGGCTGAGGTGAAGTTGAGGAATTTGGAGGTAGTATTCTTTCTGTATTATTCTAACCACTTTGTGCAATTTACCAGCAACACTGGCAGCAAAACAGCATGATGCTACCACCACCATGCTTGACAGTTGATAGTGTTCTTAGGTTTGCAAGCCTCACCTTTACGCTAGCTAGCTTCACTGTGGATAGTGATGCTGGTGTTCCAGCAGTTTCCAGTTCATGGCAGGCTTGAGCCTTGGTGGTTCCTGGGATTTCCTGAACATCCTAACAAATTTCCTGTCTTTTGAGGGTGACAGTTTGACAAAGTGGTGACATATCCCAATAACTTGTACTTATGTACAGTTGTTTGAACTGATGATCTTGGAATTGGCAGTTCAGAAACTGCTTCAAGAGACCTTCCCAACTTGTGTAAATCTGTGATTCTGTGTCTTGGATCTTCGTCCTTGGTCTTTCCCATTTCTGAATCAGTGTTATCAAACAAGCCCTCCAAACTGGATTTTGACCCAGAGCTCTATGGAGATGAACTGTTTATTACAGCTGGATAGATACAGAAATTAAGAAAACAGATGTAATGGATATTCATTGGTTGTAATTACTAAGTAATTATCGTCATGATGAAAAGAACACACAACTTGGCCTTTTCATCATTTTAAACATTACTATAAATATTCATTTGTAAATAGTTAATTGATTTTTTGTACCTTTTCATTTGATAATAACTTCATATGTGCTTGGGTTGCACAAATCATCTGCAATATTAACAAGAAAATTTAGCTTAATGTGTTGGGCTAATAAAGACTAGGCAATAAGAATAGATGGGACAGTTAAATACTGGCATTAAAAATAAAGACTCCCACAAAACTAACAGTACTTTTGTTTCTTGCACCAAGATATCGTTCAGATAAAAGATTCAGAGGACAAAAAATGAGTCCTGGAATTTTTCTACACTCATTGACACCACCTGCCCTCAGGTGCTCTTTGATCTTAAAACCCTTCATCTATTAGATGTGCCTATGACCACATCTTGCCAGCAGTCAGGCTTTGTACTAAACAATGTGATAACTGAGACTGCAACAATGAATCCTCCACTGCAGTTCACCAGGGCTGCTGCTAGATGGCAACCATGCAGTAGCTCTGAGGATCTGAGCTCTGATCAGCTCTCTCAGAGAGGCCGTCTTCCTGAGTTAAAAGTGTGGACAGGATTGTTCTGTTTAGTTTGTGATTTTCCCCACACACATTTTGCAACAGTATATGATCCTCTCAATGATCACAAATGTCTTGAGGGGTTTTGTGGGCCTTGGAGATCAATGATTTCAATGCAATGATTTCAAACACTGTAACTGCACATTACTTTAAAGGGAACGGGCTGTATTGCTGAAGAGCCTAATCTCCCCTTCTTAGACATTAACACTTTATTTTGATATTTAAACTACAGATGTGAAGTTGTGGGAATCTGTCGTCGATTGCTCTTCCTCAGTGACCTGGATGTGTGTCTCAGTGAAATAACTGAATTTGAGTTATGAGAACTGAATCTGAATTATGCAAAATGATACTGATATGAGAAATTTTTTTTTACTGAGAATCGAACAGTTTCAGAGCAACTGAATTCAATTTAACTTTCACTTTTACAGTAAATAAGATTTTAAGCAATTTTAATACAATTATTGAAGTTGACCAGTTGTTCAAATTCAAAAATTCAAATTCAAAACATCAGTAACTTCCATTGAGTGTACAGTATAGTAAAACATCTGCCCATACCATGAACACCAAAACATTTACAGTACAATTACAATGTGACATGGGCGAATCCATCTCACAGTCTTTGGGCTGTTGGACTGTGAGGTAGTTACATTTTCTGTTATATCTGTCATGCTGTAAAGGTCAGTGTAGTAACCAGAATGAAAGAACCGTTCTTTCAGGCTGTCAGCGTTGCTTCTGTTCTTGTATACACGACCTTGTCTGTTATGTTCTCTTTAGCTCAATGTGGCAATTCTCTCCTCACATTTATTTTCTTTGTGATTCTGCTCCATCCTCCATCTTCTCCTTTCCTGTCTTTCTTTCTTTCCTTCTTTTTTTTTTTCTTCCATCAAAGCCTTGGTGATTCCTCTCCCTTTCCCCGCCTCTCATCCTTGACTCCTCTTCCTCCTCCTCTTCTCTTTGTGCCTTTTTCTCAGGCCGCTGTGTTCTTCATTTGACTTTTTTTTCCTTCTTCCCTGGACGGAGAGCTCCACAAGAGACGGCAGAAATTGTTTCTCTGCTCAGCTCGCCACGGGCTCTCTTCAATATTTAATCAAGAGTGCATTTGTTTGAAGAGAGCTTTGAATATGTGTGCGAGTGAGCGATAAAGAGAGCTGTCTATCCAGTGTGTGTGCGCGTGTGTGAGTGTGGACACTTGCATTTGTATGCATGGAAGGTGGAGAAAGAGATAGAAGTTGTGTATGTTTGTGTGCGGTGACAGAGTTGGAATGAAAGGTTTTCTCCAGTCCTATGGTAATTGGTTTGCTATCTCTCCTTGCTCACTCCCTCTTTCTTTTCCCCATCTCCTCCTTTACTCCGCTTCCCCTCCCCCTATAATTCTCTCCCTACTGCATCATCATGTTATCATAGTAAAAATACACTACTATGTGTTTTTTTTCTAACACTGTATAATCATTTATATTTGATTTTGCTGTGTGTGCATATATGACCGTGTGCATGTATCAGTGGCTGTCCCCGGTGGTGTCCCCAAGGACCGCAGAGAAGCATATTTCATCAGTCTTACCACAAGAAATCCCAAAGTCTTCTTTTCTTCTTTTTGCTTCCTCAGCACACTGAGCCAACGCAGAGTGTTTTCCTTATTTCCTTCTTTCTTTTTACTTTTTCTTGTAGAGGAAAGCTTGCTGGTTATCATGCTGTCATTATGACACGTAGACTGTAGGATGCCACTCCGCAGGCGAAACCTCTCTATCAACAGTAATAGCATTTTCTTGCAAAGTGTAGTTTCAGAGCCTCTGAGCCAGTGTTGTCCACCAAATTTCAGAAGGCAGCTATCTGAGCAGTGATCTAAAGTAACGACTGATGGTTTTTCAGTAATTCTGCGTAGTTCTGCTTCTCTGCTTTGGCTCATTTTGTCGCTCGCAGTGCCCCTGATGAAATGTTTCTTCTTCATTCGAATCAGCAGTCTTTGTCCACGGAGAAGAGGATTTCACTAACAGATGTCGAGGCTGCTTTGCATTTTTGAGCTGTACGTTTATCTACAAATGGCAGCCTCTCCACAGAGTTCTCATTTAGCAGCCATGCATTATATCGTTTTCTGCCAAAGCTGATTGTCCATAAAGTCTATTAAAATTATATACACAGTCTGAGATGGGTTCACATTAGTGTTTTGCCATGTACAGTATTATGCTCAGTGTTTTATGGTGGGCAAATTTAATTTGAAAACGATGGTGCTGTCATGAACCCCATCAGAGAAATGTGATGGTAAATGGACTCGTATAGTGCCTTCTACTCCGAGCAGTCAAATAATTTTAACTCCTTAGCCACATTCTTTCATTCACGCACAGTCATACAGCTCTTTATTCTATGCCTTTAAGCCCTTTCTGTCACAGGCACAGTAACACTGATGCATGCTGAGGGGGCAATTTGGGGTTCAGTATTTTGCTCAGAGTATAGAAGACACGTGGGCCAGAGGAACCGGGGATCAAATCGTTGCCCTTTTGATTTGTAGATGACCGGCTCTACCTCCTGGGCCACAGCCACCATTACACCCACAAAGTTCAGATAATAAAGTGTAGAAGGTGCAGTAAAAACATACTGAGAAACAAACTTTGATTGTTACTGACTCAGTCATCAGTTTTTCATGTTACAAAGAAATGCCTAAGACTTTTCCTTCCTTTCCCCCTGACATTTTCACAGTGGCATGATGGATTTCATAAGCTTGACTTGATTATTTCTGCTAGGCTACAAGGCTGTTCTCATTATCATCGCACTAATCACACAACACAGCATTTTCCTTGCTACTCTTAACGTCAAACACCTGCACTCAGGGTTTTTGGTTTTAACTGCCACGCAGTCAGGTGACCAACACACAGAGTGGAAAGAGTTTACTGTCCATCATTCACAGGAAAGATGCACAACATTTCATGACAGGGTGTCTTTATTATTTAGGTTTGACATGTGAAGGGAAGAAATGTTCCAGCGGGCTTTTGATCAAAACAAAAATAGATGCATTTTTTTTGTATCTGTGCTATTCAGCTGCCAAACATTATGCGCTCTCCCATTACCTCTAACAGCTATGGTGTTGGTATAATCTCAGTCCCAGAAAGGGGCCAATTATCACAGATTACAACTCCTATCAAGAACCAGCTTTGACATCTGAGTTATACAACTGAAGCCGCAGCGCCCGAGCTAAACTCTGCTCAGCTTTATGTCGTGTGGAGCATCGGGCTCAGATCCTCTCGTATCTACCGTATTCATAAATTCGTTTTCTTTCACATCATCTTCAATTGAATTTTTTAATCAAATCATTGAACATTAAACAACTTCCAAAGGAGGCTGTGAATGACTCAAAGCCACAAAGAATTTCCAGAAATATATGTGTGTGGGGCATGATGGAAAAACATAGCCTTCCTATTATGATGCAAGTGGATGACATACAATATTTTACTGTTAGATTATGAATAAGAAAAGCTTTATTTCCCAAATATAATGTGAGGGAATTTTTAAAAAATGAACTGAATACATTATATAGGTTATTTCAGCTCTGTTGCTTAGGCCACAGTGCTCCTGTGCAGGCGTAGCCCCAGGGTTTGTCTCTCATGTGCTTGCCACAGAGCTATACATATTTTCTTCAAAGATAAATATTCCCTACAATTCATTGTCTATTAAATAACTGGAGGGTACTTTTGGCTGCTTCCTTATTTCCCAAGGGGTCAGCACAGTAGATGGGCCTGCATGATTGATTTAGCACAGGTTATACACCCAATGCCCCTCCTGATGCAACTTGCATATATATATATATATATATACACATACACACACACATATATATATACACATACACACACACACACACATATATATATGTGGGAACAATTGGGGATGACCCCTCCCTGTTGCAACATGACAGCACACCAGTGCACAAAGCCCGACACAAGCTCAGCTAAGACGTCCACAGTGTGGGCAGGGGATCTGGCTTGAGCTTCCACAGCTGCTTTTCCTCTAGCATGGGTCTTAGTGACACTGTTGCTTTTGAAAGTTTTTGTTGCTTCATGAATCAGGGCACACCATCTGGAATGGTTCTGTGCACAATGCTTACTTAGGTTGCTTGGGGGCTATCCAGTGTGTGCAGTGTTGGATTTGATGCAGTCTTTGTACTGCTTCAGAGGTCAGCCTCACTTTCTCTCTCCCTTACTGAGTTTGCAAAAGAGAAGCTGCTGTGAGATTCTGTCATTGGCCATAGGTATGACATGCCTAGTCCATTGTCTTTGTGCTTCTATGTTGTATATACATATAGGAATTGTGTCAAAATCCTGTTTTATCCTGGAACACATTGGATCTGGATTTTAGTAAGAGTCTGTGACCCTCAGAGCAGCAGTCAATTTTGGGTTTGTTTGGTATGATTTTTATGCTTATAGGTCAGTGACATGTGTTCACCCTCCTAACTGGTATATTTTTGAGGCCATTGTTGTTATAATGGTAACCAGTTGATATTAGTCTACTGGATGATACTCTATCATAACAAATGAGACGCAAAAGACAAACAAACAAAAAATCAGTAAAGAACAGCGGCTACAATGCGCACCAAGGTGGACATTAAACGTTTGAATAATTAACTCACCGGCGCTCTCTGTTGGTAAACCTATGTAATAACAAGAAGTGACTCATCGGGAAAATATGGGGCGAATGTCGCTCCTGTTCATGATGTTTATTTATTTAGGCTTCAACAGCGAAATAGGCTTGTAATCCATAAGTGATACACCCTCTTGGAGCTCTGAAAGCGTGCTGATTTTTTTTAACACAGTTCTCCCTCTGAAGAACACAACACAATGACTGTTCTTCACTGTAGGTGCTGGAAACATTTCTCACAGATTTTGGTCCACATTGACATGATAACACACAGTTGCTGTGTATTTGTTGGCTTCATGTCCATGAATCTCCTCTTCCACCACATCTCAAATGTGCTATACTGGATTGAGATCCTTGGAGGCCAAAGAGAACTCACTGTCATGTTCAAGAAACAAGTTGAGATGATCTGAGCTTTGTGGGATGGTGTGCTATCCTGCTGGAAGCAGCCACCAGAAGATGGGAAAGCTGTGGCCATAACGGGATGGACAATAATACTCAGGTAGGCTGTCATCTAAATTATAATCAGCTGGTACTAAAGGCGCCCAAACTGTGCCAAGAAACATTGAAGCCCATCTGCTTCAAGGTTCAGTGTGCTGTGAGCTCAGAGATGCTGTTTGTAACAAGTGCTTATTTAAATTACTACAATCCTCCTATCAGCTTGAAGCAGTGCAGCCATTTTCCTCTGATCTCTGGAATCAACAAGGCATTTCCACCTTTCTCTGTAAACCCTAGAGATTGTTGTGTGAGAAGTGTGTGTGAGCTCAGCAGTTTCTCAAATCCTCAGCAACCATCTATGTTCAAAAATCACTTAAACCACCTTTCTTCCCCATTCTGATGCTCGGTTTGAACTTCGGCAGATCATCTTGACCGTGTCCACATGTCTCAATGCACTGAATTGCTGCCATGTGATTAACTGATGAGATATTTGTGTTAATGAGCAGCTGAACAGGTGTGCCTAATAAAGTGGCTGGTAAATATAAGTGCTTTGGCATTTCTTTAGCTCTCCTTTGTTCAAATCTTCCATCAGACTCTTTATTATTCATCAAAAATGTGCACACCCTTTGTGCAATATCACTTAAATGCCTCTAATAGAAACACAACCGACACTTGATTGTTCACAATAATATGCCATTAAAATGATATTCATCTGTTGCATGCTGTAATTGAAGGTGCTGCGCAAACAGTGCATTTATCAGAGGAAGAAGAAAACGTTTTACAGTCTAATAATGACTATTATGAACATTAATGACATGGCGAACCACACGAGAGACGTCTTCCAACCACCCACAACAAAGCTAGAGGGCTGAGACACCGCATAGGATTCTTGTTGCACACCTGTGCTTCTGCATCAGGTTAAACCGGAACAGGCTCGGGGCTCTAAAGCATGCGCACAATGTGAAGGCAAAAGGGGGAAAAAAGCCTTAAAAGTCGGAAAATTGTCTCCTATATGTCATCGCACACGCACACGGGTTCACTCTGTGGCGGCTCTTTGTTTACCTATGGAAATTTGAGCCAGGTAAAGTGGTGACGTAGCCCTACCGGTCGCCGTCTGCTCTTTCCTTTTTTTCCTTCCTCCCTTCCCCCAAACACTGTTGTGGTTAGCTTTTAAGTTTACAACTTCTAACACAAATAAGCGGTGACAGTATCATACCAACTCCACCGGTTACTATGAATATTTTCTCCACGGAGCGCTGTAGACAGGCTGGTGGAGGATGAGGGGTGAAAGTGATGCAATGTTCGTTTGCACCTGTGACACCCCCCTCCCGCGGACAACACACACATCAACCTGGCAGTAGCCCACTGAAGAGTAGGACGCTCGAGCCATTGGGTGGAGCAGCAGCGTCGCGTGCTGCGGAATACATTGAGTAGGTCGTTAAGGCTGCACGCGGTTCGGCTGCAGATGCAGGTCGCTGAGTGGGAGCGCGAGGCGGGGGGAAATGGCGAACAGGCGAGGGCGGCGGTGCGCCTTTTGAGGATACAGTAGGCACCGGGAGCGCAGGCAGGCAGGCAGCTCGAGGATAGAGAGAAGAAGGAGAAGGACCATGGAGGACTCGGAGCCCGCAGAGGATGGATTGCTCGCGGGCTTGCGGTGGAACAGGAGCGCAAGAGACCAAGCTCAGCTGAAACACAAAATCCGGGATCTGCCGGGGCTGCTGAAGCACGGGCTGCACCTGCGGAAGAAGAGCGTGAGTATTTCAAACCGAGCGCTGTCTGACTGTTTGTCCTTCCGTGTTTGATGTCGGGTGGATGTTTTCTTTTTAAATTATTATTATTTTTAACAGTCCAGACACCTCTCCGTGCTCTGAGAGCGTTTCGTAACTCTGTCACGACTCAGGTGTTTGTATTTTCCTGCGAGCATTGCTGTCGCAGAGGCACCCTGTGTGTGTGTGTACGTGTGTGTGTGTGTGTGCGCGCGCGCGCGCGTATGCACGTTACATCCATAATAAGCAGAACTGCTGTTGGACACCATACCTTCACACTCCGGTAGTCAAGGCAACACCACCTCCACCATATTGACTACACACACCTACTTACATATACTAAGAAGTACACACACACACACACACACACACACACACACACACACACACACACACACACACACATATACTCCAAGTGTGTGCGTGGGTTCACAGCTACACAACTCAGTAGATTTGATTATACAGTAATGTGCTGGTTCGTGTCGTTTCTTTTTTTCTTCAGTACAGAAAAATGTAGAAAATATGATGAAATGACCATCACAATGTGATGTAGTCACATCTTTTTGTCTGTGTAACCCTTGGTCTACTAGCCCAGAAATTAAAAATAACCCGTATCAGACAGAGAAAGCATTAAAGGCAGCACAAAAAAAAGAAGTCTGGACTAGCAATTATTTGCATTTTTGTTTGTCTACACAACTTTAACGATGTATTGGTTATCAGAATTCTTTCAAAATAATTAGATGTCTGCTCAAGTCAGGTCTTTTCTTGATAAATACGCTGTAATATGTCACCACTGTTTCTATCTGATCTTTCTTTGTGGGTTTTTTTCCCATGATTTCCTGGATAAGCAGTAATTGTGTGACTTGATGTACCCCAGTGTGTCACTAACACACCTGACAAGCCAAATGGCTGCTCAGAGTGTCAGCTTCGCTCATCTTCATCACCACTGGCATCCAGGAGGAAGGAAGATGTCCCTGCCCTTAGAGATCAGAGACTGTGTGCCAGCCCCTCCAGTCCCACTGATGGCGGAGGTGCTAAAAATATACATTTGTAGTGTAAAGCCATGTAGGACCAAAGAGATTAACAGTTTGTCATGTTTCATCTTGTCATTTTAACTGATGTTTAATTGACCCACAGACCGGGGCTGCTCAGTCTTCGGTTACCTGTTTGTATGATCCAATTTTCCAGTCAAAATACACCAGCTGCTGCTGTGCATGACAACCAAAGCAAGCATGTCATTATGAAACTACAGAAAACAGCCGCATTAGAGAGTGAATTAACTTTCTCTTTTGTGTTTGTCAAGTTTTTGTCCAGTGAAGGCAAGAAAATGAGGGAAGGCCTGAGTAGATTAAGAATTTTTCATCCTCCTCTGATCTCTTTGTATAACGTACTGTGAGCATTCTGTGTTGGTGTGGGTGAGTGTGGTGAGGCATGGGTAAGTAGTGTAAAGGTATGGGTGTTCTGCACAGACTAGTCCCCACCAGATTCTTTCAGTCACCTTTGCTTCACCTGGCGTACCCACATAGATTTTTTGTATGTGCACAAAAGGAAAATTTCAAAAAGTTGTTGAAAGGGAGGTGCCTGGGATTGTTTGTGCATTGCACTGCACCAGCACCAGAGGCACTTGTCTAAAGATACAGCAGCAGCAGCAGCAGCAGCAGCAGCAGCAGCAGCAGTATTTTTCCTGGCTCACAGTGGGGTGTTACATGGGAATACGAACAATTTGACCACATACAGTAAAAACAATAAGCCCTTGCTATCTTGTTTGACATAAATGTATGCATTTTCTTTATGCATTTTTTTTTTCTGACTGATAAACAAAAGTCATGCTTGAGTAAACAATCCCGTTTCTGGGAGTGCATCAGCTAGAGCCACAGCCAATATTTCAGTCCTCTGGTGTAAGCCTGTGGATATATATTTTTATTAAAAAGACTTGAGATAAAGTTAAAAATAAGAAGCCAACTTAAACAAGAGGCTTGAAATTGCTTTGCAGAAAATGCAGCTGTCGATCTGCATGCAACCAAAACCTGTTCATTCTTGATTGATCAATAATGGGACTACAAGTATAAAGCAGAGAGCTTTCTGGTAGCGTCCTACCTCAGTGGGATTTTTCACATTACTTTATGTGGCTCCTTGATGTTTGCACACAGCTCATAAAGTGAATTGAAGCTGTTGTCCTGTGTGGAGCCATCTGTCAACTTAAGATCCAGCCTGCTGCAGCCTCACCTTCAAAAATCCTGTCCTGCATTATACTATGTTGTGACTTGCTCTGGTATTCAATTATTAGTCCTTGATTGGCTGCTGTATGACAGGAGCAGAGAGAGATTTGCAAACAGTGTAGCTGGAAAGTCAGTAACTACCATAGAGTTTGGTGAGTAGTCAAATAATTGGCTAAATGCAATTGGGCAAGTCCTTCACTCTTTAATTTTCATGCGGGGCATCTTTATTTATTGAGCAATTTTAATAATTGGTGTTCTTGAGTGCCAAAATTTTTTATAAACATTGCATTGATTTGTGTCTTTCACAGAATGAATCCTTCTGTAGTGGTTGCTGATCAACTGGTGCTGAAAAACAGCATCAGTTCAGAACCAACAACTGCATGTGTGGTTATTTAATAGCATATATTTCCTCTGCCGGCTTGTTCACGGAGCATCCATTACCTGACGCTACATTTAGGTCCTTTGGCTTAATGTTTCTACTGTTTTAAAATGAAAATAATCCCATTTAAGAGCTTTTGTATCCTTTTAATAATAGGCTCTTCCATGATTGTATTTACTAAAAGTGGCATGCGGGGTGTTGGGACTCCCCCCGGGTCGCCCTCTGTGCGTGCTAAACATACCTAAAAGGCAATGCTGTCAACAGTAATAAGAAAAACCGTCAACCACTTTGTTTCCCTCGAGCCAAATTCTGTGTATTGATATCAGTAATTTAGTAATTTAGAATTTACTGCCATCATTGAAGAGGTTTAAGTGTAGAGACTCTGAGTTGCCGTAGCACTCCTTTGTATTGCTTGATTCTTCAGTAAAATTTTTAAAACTGAACGTAGCATCTAAACCAAACACATATGAAGCCCAATATTATGGGTTCTTCCATATCGGTGCATATCTGCATTTTGATGTATTTGCATTCTTAATGGCAGCAAAGGAATGCATGTTAAAGACAGAGGAGGTGTAAAAAAACCACAAAAACTGTAGTAGCATATTTTTGAGAAATAATTTTGTGCACTGTGAATTTAATCATGTTTTTTTTTTTGGTTGTTGTTTCATGGTTGCAGCTTTTAGCCTCTCTTTCACTTACTTTATGACAGACTACATGTTAGAATTATTTTCCTGGCCCTGGAGGTGTTTTATAACTACAACTGCTATAACCATAATTTGTTATTTTAAGCCTTTTGTGTCTATTCAAACTTGAACTAAAACATTTTTTTAAAGTGCACACTCTGAAGTCAAACTTACAGCACGCTGCTTTAGACTGTAAACTGAACTTATGAAACCTTAAACACTCTTAATGCGAGCTATCTGACTTTATGATCACCTTCTCGGAGGAAAGCTGCTGATATTTCTCAGAGGATTATCTCATTTCTGCATTATTACACACAAAACAGTGGCTTGTGTTGTGTTTTATGTTTTACACATATATTTCACTTCCATAAGGCATTCTACCTTAATGTAAGTAAGATGAAAGACCAAGTGAGGGGTGTACTGTAGAGACTCTCAGCTGCAACACAGTGAGAGCAGACAGATAATTTATCCAAAGTGTTTGGAACATTTCAAGTACAGTTATTAGGTGGAGTGAAAATATGTACAGTTATGTAAGCGTATAGTTGGCTATTTACCCCAAATAATGATTATGTTGGCAAAACAAAGTACAAAAAAATTGCAGCCCTGCAGCTGTTAATTTTCTGAATTATTTTGGAATCTAAATGCCACCATACTTTCTCTGTTTAGCAAAATATTAGTTAAATTTTTGAAATGTCAGAAAACAGCGGTACAGATCCCCCGAAGGCTGCAAATCCAGAAAGCATTCAGATTAAATTTGTTTTCTTTTGCAGCCTCATTCTAAAACTGTGTGAGTTAAACTTTCCTCCACAAATCTATATTCAAAACCCTTTAACTGCAAAGTGAGGCTGAATCTTAGACAACCATATTAAATGAGGGAATATCAAATATCGCACTGGCGTAAGTATTCTGACCTTTTATCCAGTTCTTAGTCAAAGCAAACCCGCAGCATGCTCCACAGTGGGGACGGTGTTGGGCGGGTCATGAGGTAGTTTTTGCTTTCTTTTCTTTACACCTTTAATTAAGAAGTCTGAGAGTCCTTTAAATACTTTAATGCAAACTCCACGAAGGCTTTTCATGTCTTCCACAGTGGAGAGGCTCGTCTGGCCGCTGTGGCATAAAGTGCAGATTGATTAATGGAGCACTGCAGAGATTTTTGCCCTTCTGGACATTTCTGCCATATCCACACACGATCTCTGGAGCTCAGCCAGAATGACGATCAGGGTATTGGTCATCTCTCCTACCAAAGCCCTTCTCTACCGATCGCTCAGTTTGACCGCCCTGTCCACTCATGAAAAAGTCCTGATTGTTCCTTCTTACAATTGAGAATTATGGATGCGTCAGCTCATTCCCGTGTATGAGCTCTGAAGGCAGTTCCTTCAGCTTCACGGAAATGCCGAGGTGTTGCAGCATCTCAGAGATTATGACCAGATATCAGTTACAGATCAAGGGTAAATACTCTTGGCAATCCTTCAAAATAAACTGAAAGTAGAGCAATTTATGGCAACTAACTGATTAAAACTGATGCGGACTTGTTTTCAGTTCAAAGATAACTCCTAAAGTTAGTGTATGAACGTAAACAAAGTGAGTGATGAATGCGCATAAGCCAAAGGTCACGCGCCCGTAGATGGGCGTGGGCTGGTGGGGATGTTTTTTTCCAACAGCTTAACAGTGTCTTTGTGTGCTTGAGTATTTGTATGTGTCTATTGAGCTGCAGCTTCTTTGATGTCTTTATTTTGACTTGCTTGTATGACAGATGTGTCGAGGAGTCGACAGGAGCTTAGTGTGAATGTGTGTGCGCATGTGGGGGGGAGCTTGCAGAGCATACTGTGCTACAGCTCTTCACTGTGCTCAGCAATCTAATC
Organism: Apistogramma diplotaenia; assembly: GCA_015052665.1. NCBI lineage: Eukaryota > Metazoa > Chordata > Actinopteri > Cichliformes > Cichlidae > Apistogramma > Apistogramma diplotaenia. The sequence continues at coordinate 44,151 of VOQJ01032948.1, read as the reverse complement.
TGAGTAATCCATTTCTTGCAGATAATGACCCCGCTCTTCAGTCTCTCTTGCTGTATACACACTTTGAAGTCATCACACAGATAAGCGTGTCAGCATGTGCGCGCTCTTTATAGCTTCCATTCATCTTCTCTTCTCTGTTATAAGATATAACGTGGCAATATATTTTGTGTGTGCGTGTGCTTGTTTGAAGTACAAATTGAAGCGCAGACAAAGAGATGAGAACATAGACAGTTCTCTTTTTGTGCGATACAGTATGAATGAAACACCTCTCGTACTGTATGTGCCTGGAGTATGTTTGTGAGAACAGATGATGGTAGAAGAAAGAAAGACCTCTTGATAGAGCCGCGTTCACCAGACAAGGAGAAGAAGAGATGGAGGGAGAAGATACAAGGGCCAAGACAAAAGAAGGAAAGTCAGAACAAGATACACAGAGTCAGAAACAATTTATTTTGTCTGTGCGCTTGGCTGCCTGGTGTGCTCTACTTAATCCCCCAGTCCAAACAGCGCACAAAAACAGGGAACAAAAAACTCTGTTCCTTACTGATATGAAGAAGTACGTCCACACTGAGCTGACATATATTTCACAGCAAATCACAAAGTTTTATTTGAAAATGTTTCCCGGAGCCGGTAAAATGAATACTCAAACCTCGCATTTTATTGTATAGGGGGAAAATCGTGGCTTTGGAAAAAAGATCAGTATATTTGCATATTGGGGGGAAAAAAGGACAAACTGACCCTGGTGTCACCAAACACAAGAGTTTGATATTTTGACCACCGCACAGAGCAGCACGATCTCCTCAAGGGTCTGCGGTAATGGAAGGCAAATGAGTGATAAAGTGATAAAGAAACTGATACCCTTTAAGCCTTAATACAGTTTAAATGTTTAGATTATTTAATGTTTTCATGCATGAGGCAGATTTTGTAGAGACCAAACCTTTTTTTGGAATAGGGTTTAAGTATGTATGTTTCTGCTGTAGAATTGTGCAGTTGTACATGGGAGACTTACTTTACGGACAACCTCAAGTGGCCACTCAACAAACTGAATGCTAAAGCACTAAAGTGCTTTCTTAATTTTTTTTTTAACTTGGCTGTGTTGAAAACATAGTTGAGCTAGTGTCAGCCTTGGAGTCTGAAAAACTGTAACATTGGCCATAAAACGTTCAAATTCACACTAAAATCTCGCACGAGTCCAAATCTTAGTGACTTTGACCTGAAGGTAAAGCTCAGGGGTCAATAGTTTTGAAAATCTTGTGAATGTTATAACTTGATGATGATGTCATTAAGGTCTTTCAAATTCATCACACAGAGCAGGAGAAATGCTTCATGCTTTACTCAGCTTTCAGAAATTCATATGTTAAACAAATGGTGCGTTTGAGGCTCTGATTTTTTTTTTGTAAGCACTGCTTCTTCATTCCAAAGGTGCTTTAACTTACATTTGTCTCATCATAGGTATAATTTGCATATGTTTTGTGTGTATTTGTACAACCATGCTGCACTGTTTTGCAGTGCTGTACTTTTTACTGCCGCTCCTCTTTAATTTCACTGTGATTAATATTTACAATGGAAATTGCCCATGGTACGCCTAATTAGATTTTTGAAATGTTTCAAGCACTTTGGCAAAATGCTCAGCTATAAAAAATATTTGGAACAATTGCAGTAAAGACTGGACTGATTTGTTTATCAATACACATTGGAGTGATGTTAGAAGGTGGTAAAGATCTGTACACCATTACACTGCAGTAAGTACTGCAATAATAAACAGACTTTTAACATTTTAGTCACTTAATTTGCCATAAAAACTACGATATAAACAATTTATTTTCTTTTCAAGGTTTCTCAAAAACCTTGTTAGCCATAAAAATTTTGACATTGACCATAACTTTCCCCCCAAATCCAAAACAGCCAAGTGTTGGCACTTTTTTTTTTGAACTCTGTCACCTTTAGACAAATGCATTACCAGTTTTAATCTTAGCTGATCTAACCGGCTTCTGGCTTTAGCTTCATTTTTACTGTCATGACTGGGAGTGGTATTGATTTTCTCATTTGACTCTCATTAAATAAGCAAAGAAGCGTATATCTCAAAAAGTGAATCTATTTCTATAATGAAAAGTAAGTAATGGTGGTGTAACTTGCATTAAAAAAACCCACAAAAAACAAAAATACCAGGACTGCACTCTGTGTGTGTGTGTGTGTGTGTGAGCTTGAGCTTGTGACATCCCAGACAGTATCATCGCTCAAATAGGGATCACACACAGAGCTCCACATCTCACTAATCACCACTCTCTTTCATTTCTTGCAATTCAAAGCCACAGTCAAGTATTTCTCTCCCTCTCCGTCTTGCTCCTTCTACCACTCTTCCACGATTATAATTAAAATGATCTCTCTGTCTCCCAGTGCCTCTGTCTCGTTTCCTCTCCATCTGTCATGCTCTCATACTTTCACAGACTGATGTCAATTGTTCTGCCTTCCTCGTTTCTTCCTCCTCTTGCACTTCAGCTCATTTGTATTTCTTCATCTAGATCTGCCTTCCACAGGTGCTCAGGTGCTTTTCATTTGATCAGTTAATGTCTGTCTTCATCTGGTGGTTTGTTATTGCCAGTCAGTGACAGGCGAAGGACAGCAATGACTGCCTGCAGCGGCTCAGTTCACTGCGAAGGTTTCCCACAGGGAGTCAAACCCACAACTCTCAGTGATCGTGCTTCACTGAGTTCCCAGACCAGTTGCACTCATGTTGCAGGAGGTTCTTATCTGTCTCTTTTTAATGAAGGTTGGCAACGTGATTGTCATCCTAATGCAATGCTGCACATTGTATTTTATCTGGAGAGTACTGCCATTGCGTTTTCAAAGCAAATACCAGTATCTTATATTTTCTTACCCCATATTAACTGATAATGATGCTGTGCTGTCATATATATACTTTTAAACCACTGGAAGAAAAATAGTTACTTTTAAAGTTGAAAACAAATGTTTGCAAACTGTGTCTGGCAGCAGCTATAATAGTCATATGGGATTGGCCTATTTAGTTTTATTAATGGAGGAGGTAAGAAGAGGTTTACCACAGTCAGTGTCTGCATCTGCAGCCACAGGAATTGTTCTCATCAAAACTCTTCAAGCTGGGTATTTCTGTATGACATGGTCACATTCGCGTTATTAGTAACACCTTTGCTCTACCTGATGTGTTAAATACCTAATTTCCTGTGTCTGAGTTGAGTTGTTTTAGAATAACAAGACAACCACTTCACCTGGCAGGTAGAAGCGTGTTTAACCTAAATTCTCTTAACACACCTTGATTACACAGATTACACTTTAACTGAGCAGTTCTAAAATCCCTTGGCTACACCAATGATAATTAAGGCGTGCCATTTAAATGGGGTTAATGTTTACGTAAATGGTCATGCTGTTATTTGAATCTGTGCTTAAATAAGAAACATTTGTAGAGATTTTTCATTTTGATGTAAGTCTTGTTCTGCAGGCTACTGTTACCTGAAGACTGAGGGAAAGTGAACACTTTCAAGGGAAGGGAGCGTGTCATGTTTTACTATAAATGGGAAGTTTAAAAAAATGTATACAGCACATTTTTTCATTTTATTACACTTTGGTAATACACGATGCAGTATAGTGAGCACAGCATGCACATACTTGAGTTTTATGCCAGATGCTCTTCCTAACACAACCTTAAAGAGATTTGTGTCTGCTCCTGGTCTCAGGTTCTTAATAAATATATTAAACCACCACAGATGGCCTATATTAACAGTATTGGTAATTCCCCTAATCTTTTTTAATTCATGTTTCTGTAATGGTTAATCCACCAGTATTTAATCAAAATGATATTTTTAATGCTAAAATATAATTATTGCTGTTTTCCATGGATTTTCCAAGCGCATTGTTATTTTTTAGTATGCTGCATTTCCAAACAGAAAAAAATGTTTTTGTGCTTGATTGTTGTGCTTGATTAATTTCTGACGACTTAGAGAAGTCCAATGTGCTGGCTCAAATTTGGGAGTAAAAATATTAATACAGTTTATTTACCAAATAAATAACAATGTAATTTGTTTGCTTTTAACAAGTTTTTCGATGGTTTTCTAAAAATGTGTTTTTTATTACTATTTGCTACTATTTTCTTTTTAAAGAACTGTGCCTCATAAATACAGGCCTTTAGACTTCACAACGGAATACAGAAAGTATAACCAGCAACTGTAATTTCATATGTTTAAGTCTTTTAAGCTATAAGGAGTCATTAACTGTTAAGGCTAACAGCTGTTAGCAAGCAAGGCAAAGAGTGAGGAAATGACATCATGCTGTACACACTGGAGTGAAACAAAAACCGTTGTCTGTACGTAGTCGATTACGGCCTACTTGATCTAACAGTTAGTATCATTTTTAATCTATTTTATGACTAGTGTGTCAACACAGTCTCACAACTGTCATCTCGCTCGCCTGGCGCCATAATAATCCATAAAGATTAACAGTTTATTTACTGATTGGGGAAGTAGAGGTAGAGTGGATGCACCCAGGGCAAAGGCTGTGAAATGATGGCATTATGGTAGTAAGAAGAAAGGATTTGTTGTAGTTTCACAGGTATGATGTGATAAGTGAGCTGGCAGTTGAATTATATTGCTCAGAATTTGAATTGATAGATGTTTTTTTTTGTCAGTGAGTCCTTGAGAGAATAAGTCTCTGTTTAGTCAAGTTGTGATTTTCCTCATAGGTCAATGTTCTTTAAGTTTACTGGGTTTATTGCAGTAACAGGTGTACATGAAAGCACAAAATCAACTGGAAAGTAGGTTTAAGCAAAACATGAGTAATGCTTTGGGAATGGTAAAACTGGTCTCTGCCATTTCAGTCATGTTTGTTTAGTGTATTTACTCTGTGTGTGTCATTTTCTGTGTGTGTGTGTGTGTGTGCTGGCTCTGATGGTGTCTGTGTTTTGTGTTTCAACAGCAATCACCTGACACTATCCCTGGACCAAGCACTGGACCTGCTGTACATAAGGTAAGGAAACACTCACTCACATGAAAGTGATGTCAGCAAATCCAAATGCATGACAAATGCATTTGTTTAATCCCAATACAAATGACATCAGCAGGGATATTGCCAGAGGCCTTTCCCAAGCTAATTTCATCAACTGCTGTGTACACAGGCACGCACACACGTGAGCACACACATGCATGCACAGTGGTAATATTGCATCAGTGGCAAGTATTTTAGTACATCACTTTGCAGACCTCAAAGCTTAAATATCACTCGAGAAATTTTCCTTTCAACACTGAAGAAAAAAATCTGCCAAAGAAATAAAGAACAAGGCAAAGAAAACAACATCTGCGGTGAAGCTGCTGTGTATTCAAAAGCAAACCTGTTATTTGAGCCAAAACATATTTGCACCCGCTGGGTTGTTTTATCCCTCAGTACTTCATATTTTTTTGTTGGCTGTATGTGACTAGAGTTTGTTTTTACTTAAAGAAAATCTGCATATCTAATATTTGATGTAATGCCTCAAGCACTGCAACACTGAAAACCTGCCCATGAACACCTACAGTGTGCAAGGAGATGCTTGAAGTAAGGCACTGCAGGCTTTGCTAGGCTAGTTTAAATCTTGCTACAAGGTGTTCTGAAAAACAGAAAAAATGGATAAACTCAGGCTCGTCTTTGATGACATTACCCCGCTCCCCCAATAATAATCAAAATTCTGCTCTGAGTTTGAATTTTTCACGGCCTCAACCTCCATATTGTGATGGACAACCCCATGCTAGTACCTAAAGTTAAAGGAGTCTTGTTGTGTTTGATTGTTTTTAGTCATTAGAATCCTGCAACAATATTGCAACAATATTGTTTATAATTTTATCAAACTTACACAGAGTGATCACCTAATGGGTCTAAATCCAAACTGTTCTCAAGGTCAAGGTCACATTTGTTGCACTTTTCCCATTTTCACAGTACTCCCTTCATGCACACTGCTTACAGTTTCTCCAAATTCTCACTCCTGATATACTAAACAGTTCAAACCATTCATCCCAAATGATGTCAGAGCTTGAAATATCGCTCTGTTGCGCATGCTGCATGCCCCTTGTATATTATGTTGAATGATGATCGTGGAGGGTTTCATCCTATTGGTTGATCCCCACATTAGTAAGGTGTGGTTGATGCCTTCCTGTCACCATTATGATGACATCAGTAATATGGCCAATGCTGTGACATGCTTTTTATGGACATGGCTACTATTGACTATGTACTCATGATACTCATAAACTTTCATTTAGTGATGAACTAGATTAGGTTGCCACTGACAGTTTGTGACTCTTCGTGGCATCTCAGTGGATTGTAATTCTCGTCAGTTTGTGGAATACAACAAACCAGTGACAAGAAACTTCACATAAGAACCTGAGAGTTGTTAGATTGTTAACCTGCCTGATGAGCTACATGTCACGCACTGTTTGTGTGGTATGTCCTTCATATGGGCACAGCACAGAAACTTGTCCTTTTCAGGTACCATGTGTACTATGTAGTGACTTATCTATTATGAAAACTGTTTACACAATAGCTACAAAGCCGTACTACAGTTAAAAAAAAAAGATGGGATGTGGCTATAAAGAGAGACTCTAATGTTGTAGTATAATGGTGAGTGCCGCCTCATCAGCTTCTAAGTGAGCCTTGCTCTGTTGCATGTAAAAGGAAATATGAATAGAACAGAACAAACAGCATGTAACCAGCTTAATTGAAATATGGTCTTATTTACGGTAGCATCAATAGCTGGATTATTGCTGAGCATGTAGACTCAGTCAATGTTCAGTTCCTCGGGGGAAAGAAATCGAGCTGTCCTTGTGAGCCGGTCAATGACAACTGCATGTAGGCGCATTAGCTCGTTATAATCTAAAATTCATGTTTAAACCAATACTGAGATAAGATTTTTTTTTTCATTTAGTCGCTTTAATACATTTTAAGCTCTCCGGTTTTAAAGTTATAGCACTTAATCATTTCTATGTGTTTGTTTGTGTGTCAGTCTTGTTCCCAGAGTTTTCCATGTGCTGGTCGGGCTGTGAGGAATGCTTTCTTGTCACATGGACCGTACCCAGCGAAGGACAAGATACACCTGGCCAGAATCATACGGTACACTTGTTTCTGTCCATTTGCGTGTCTGCTTGCAGACGTGAATCGATGAATCCAGCCAAGCATATACACTGACTCACAGTGGCTCTTGTGCTCCATCCTGATTGGCCGCTCAAGTTGTTTATGCTCTGTCACGAATGAAGCGTGACATGGATGTTATATAGCAGAACACATGGTGGTCTGGGAACACATCTACTCTAATGGAGTATGGTACATTGCAGTGGATGCAAAAACAATCAGATGTTGGAGAAAGTCTAAATAGATACTCTTTACCACTGCTGCACATATACTCAAACACACACACAGAAACACACACACACAAGGAGTTTATTTGAGGGAAAGCAGATGGGAATAGTTTTGGGTTTTGGAGGAAAAGGCTTACAGAGAACTAATGAATAATCAATGGGTATTGACTAAATAAGAATGACAAACTGTGCGCCAGGGGAAGAATTGTGTGTGTGTGTGTGTGTGTATTATGCATGCTAACACTGTGTGGCCATATTTGTGTACTGAAAGTGTTCATTTGTGTATTTTAACAGGCGTAGCTATGTGGGAGTGGAGCTGGTGCAGTGGCTGTGTGAGCAGTGTATGTATGTGCGCTGTAGGACTACTGCTGTGCGTGTCTGGCAGGTGCTGCTGGAGCTGGGAGTCCTGCTGTCTGGTAAAAAACAAAACCACCACACATGCATGCACAAACACAGACTGTGCCCATGCTTTAACATTTATAGTCACCTTCAGCAACAATCTGCACATCTTTTAAAAAAAAATACCAGCTCCCAACAGAACAAACAGAGATAAAGAGCTTCATTTAGTGCCTCAGCCTGATTTAAATTAAGATCTTGTCTAATAAAGATACTGGAATTTGCTCTCTTAGATGAAATTTCCAAAAATTAAATTACTCTGAAGCCCCCAATAACCCTGAATAATCTCAGTAATTATTCTCTCCTTTAACAACACCCTGTTAAACATTGCAACATCTACTAATCTGTTAATCTAATATCCGACTACTCCATTCCTGCCCTGCAGTTCCTGGGTATGAGTAGAGTAGTAACAGGGTAATATTAACATTTGCTTGCATTATTCATCTTTGTAAAGGCAGTAAATGTTTCTTTGACAGATGAGCGATCATGCTCAGGTGCAGTTCATCAGTCTGGCTAATCCAAAGTCACTAATAAATGGAATTAATCCTGGTTTTACTGTGGCTGCTGTCATTGCTCCTTATCTACAACGTAGAAGTGTTCATACCTTTCTGTTAGTGTTTATTCGATATGAGGAAAATGAATAAGCGCTGTCCAAGACTGTGTGCCTCCGCTAAAGTTCCAGCTATGCTATATGTGAATTGAGTTCGATTTTTACCCCACTGCAAAGTGGCAACGAATCCTTCCAATAATTCTTTGATCTAGATTTGAATTGATTTAAATCAATCACTTCTAAGTTGCCCCAACATTTTCATGCAAATCTATACATAACCTCATGAGTAATCCTGTGAACAAACAAGCAGACAGACAAACCAGACCAATCACACCTCCTCCTCCTTGGCCGAGGTAACGACTCAGATGAAGGCGTTGACTCATATCAGTACTTGTCTAGACTTCACTCTTCATGGATTTCAGTCCCTTTTCACCCACACAGAATACATTTCATTTGTACAGTGGTTGTTTAAATAGCTGTTAAATATAAAAATATAATCAAAATATAAATATAAAATCAGTATGGCTGGGTGCCAGGGTGGCTCAGGGTGTGAGCAGGTGACCATATATGCCGCGTGGCGGTGCGGGCGGCGCAGGTTCGATTCCCGACCTGTGTCTTCCCCGTCTCTCTCCTCCCACTTTCCTGTCTGTCTCCACTTACACAGCTATCAATAAAGCCATGAAAAGGCCAAAAAAATACTTTAAAAAAATCAGTGTGGCTTAAAGAATTTTTCTTTGATTTGGTTCGATGTGTTGTGTGTTCAGAGATGCTCTTCCGCATACTTTGCTTGCCTTCTTATCAGCTTGAAGCTGTGTGATAATTTTCCTCTGACATCAACAAAGCATTTCACAGGATTGGCTGATTAGATACTTGTATTAACATGCAATTTAAAAGGTGTACCTAATGAAGTGACCAGTGAGAGTACAATGTTTAACCCTGCTAAGACTGTGTTCAATAATAACCATTGCTAAGCTGGACAGCAAAGTGCCAGAATACAAGTTTGTTTTACAAATGCTGAACCGAATTCAACTTCAACACTGAAATGTTATTGTCAGCGAGTACCTGGCTGAATATGAATGATTGTATTTACACACTTGAACTATAAATGATATAATACACACTAATGAGACAACATGGTTCCAATACAAAAGGAGGCAAAAAAAAACCCTTTGTGTTGCCCCCTTCCAACATGCTGTGAGCATATGTGCTTTAAAAGTGGCTTTTTCTCCTGTTTCATCAGTGTTTGTGTTTCACTTTGTTCTTTTTCCTTTCTCCAGTGGACCAGCGGGTGGTGTTTTCAGACTCCAACTCTTACTACCAGTTCAGCTTTGAGGAGTGTGACACTCCTGCCTGTGAATTTCGCTCCAATGAGGGGGAGTGGCCAGAAGCTGTTAAGCTTCTCCTGCAGCTCGCCCCTTATGTCCAGTTTCGCTCTGGAGGTGGAACCAATAGTCCGTAAGTGTCCAAATAAAATTTGACTGCATAGATGATGACTGTCACTAAATTAGTATGGATTTATGGAGGTGCATACGATGTATCGTAAAGATTATAAAAATTGTAAATTTAAGTATTGGCTGCATATGCAGATTGACTTTTGACTCAATAATACGAGCCTTAATGAATAAATTTATGGGTAGCTTTTAATATTAGTCTTATCAATTGCAAAGACTGTTGTCACTGGCTCTCTTTGTCTCGTTCATCTAACTTTTCTCATACTTCACTGCAAATGTGCCTTCTTTCTGAGGCCCTGTGTGATCTCCACTGACCTGAAGTGGAAGCTCATTGCACTAATAAAATATCAAAGCTGAAGCGACAGGCTTCCGGTTTAGATTTGTGATTGAGGTCATTTGTCTATTTGATGATGTACTGCACAAAAGAACACGTGACCGCGTTTGATTTGGTGGAAAAGTTACACTCCTTGCAAGTACATGTCTGACCTTGCAACTCAAATATGCACACCAAGATTCTCCTCAAATCCCAGCAAAGAACTTAATCTTTATTCAGTGTTTCAAATCCGCAATCTGCTTATGTGAGAGACGCATTCAGTTGCTGGCGCGCACACCTCCGCATCCCTAGAAAAAAGGGGAAAAAAAAAGCTCTTCCACACAATCTGACGCGTGATGCGATCACTCAAATATGCGAGATGAGCTCTGACGCACGCTTACACATACACAGACCAGCATCCATGGTGGTGTCATCCAGAGTTCGCTGTTTTGTTGCTCCGTGTGTGCGGAGTTCCTGCCGAGGCTGCTGTTGAACTCAATGTGTCACTCAGGGAAAAGGAGAGACTGAGACTAATGTGTGTTTGTGCGAAGGAACAAGGAAACATGCCTAGAGAATTCTGAGCATCGACATTAAAAGGTGCATTTACAGGCAGAGAGACAAACAACAGGGGGGATTGAACGTCATACATGAATGTGAATCTCACGTATTGTATTGTAGGTACGATTATTTTCTATACATAATATTGTGCGGCATGTGCACTCAGACTGAAGAGTTGATTCGTTTCATAGCCTTTTTAATCTCGACTGGTTTATCAATTAGTCCTTAAAAATATAATTTATTGCATGCATAGCATACACCCATTTATATAACAGAATGTAAATATGTCTGTTTTGTAAGAATTAATATGGATCCAGTTTATCATACCCTCCCTCCGTCTTTGGAGAATATCTGCAGCTGTTTTGGAAAATGCCTGACCTTCATCTTATTAATATATGTATCAATCTTTAATTGTTTCTTTTTGTAACAGTAAAACATGCAAAACCCTATTTTTTTTAAACATGCTGCAGCAAAATTTTAACTGCAGTCTGGTGTAACTGCTCCTCATGAATCATTGCTTCAAGTGTCTTACTGTTTAATCTAGAGAGAGAAGAATTAAAGTGATACTGACTGCCTCAGCTGATCATTGAGTGATTGCTGCTTCAGAAGAAGGACAAGTCGCTAATTAAATAGGCTTCTTCTGGCGGATCGTGTGTAGAAGATGTTTACTACTTTCATTAAATATTAGTCAGTTAACGTGAAAACTGGGTTCGTTGTTAGTTTTCACTGTAATACATTGACAAGAGTGGTTTCAGGCAGGTCGCAAGTTTACATGTCAGGTAGCCAAATATTGTCATAAAATTGTCATAAAATAAACTTTACTTTTCATGTAATCTGAATTCAGGGAAGTGTTCATTTTATGAGCAAAAAAAAAGGCATCATCCTTTCTCCAAAACAAATGACCTCACATCACATCTAGAGCTATTTGGTTACACAGAATTTTCTCATCTGCCTAAGAGGTTAATAAGTTAAAATCATTGTAAGTGACACTGACAAAAGGAGGAGGAAGTGTTTCAAAAATAACAGTTTATTACGCTATGGATCCTGCTTTCATCCCATATCACGCTGTAAATTTCATACAACACATAGTCTATATACGTAGTTTACGGTTTGGTGTATGAGTGTTTGTCAATAACAATTATGCTGCTTGATTTCCCTTCTGTGGGAAAACGCTGTTCTCTGCATTGTGCCGGAGAAGCAGACTTGCCAGGAGCTAAAATATGCCACCCTTAGCTTGAGAGGAGAACACGTACTTGCTTGCTTTGCATAGTCCTGTGGTTCTACGGTAGACGATCTATGGCCCTCTCTATTTTTAAAAGGCAGGGGACTAAAGCCAAAAAGCCAGACTCGCAGAATCGCGAAGCAGCGCTTTAGCTAGAGACAGCATTCTAGAGAATACATCGTGCTCCTGTGAATCACACTCTGCAGTCTGTAAAAAGCCTTCAATTCTTTGTTCGGCTGGCAAAATTCAGATCATGGCTACATGCGCATGTGCAGTGGCTTCATTATGTAGTTGCATTTTTACTGAAAAAATGTGTTCTGACAAATCAGATATCACAAAACACTGTGGCATGCACTTTGATACGATTTGAATAAGGACGTGACCCATCATCGTAATCTTGTATTAATCTTGCTTTGTGCTGTTTAATGAATGGTGACACACCTCCTGCTGTACCTCATTTCCAGTTTTGTTGCTTTCAGGCTCATGGCGAATCACCAAATTACCAAATGAACAGCAGCAAAACTTAATGACCCCGAATAGAATAAATTTACTATAGCATGGCTCAGAAAAGACTTTAATTTGTAAATGAACTTCTGGATTTGTAGGGTAGCAAAAATAAAAATGTGAAACACAAAAAACAAAATTGATAATTTGCTGCTCTTCTTCCAGAGAGTTAGTTAGTAGAGACATCAAACTCTGACCAATTATACAATAAGGAAAGCCTTTCACTCCTTCCAGGCATCTGATGCTCTACCTGCATCTGTCTCTCTCTGCCTGTGCCAAAGCTGAAGTGTCAGGCTGAAGGCTATGTGTTATCACCATCTCTCCTGCCTCTGCATCTACCGTTCCCTTATCAGATTACAGTGTAGACACATGCACACACACAGCCACACAGGGCTTCATCTTCTTTCCTCCACAACTATTACAAGTGCCCACGGCATCTGTTGATAAAATCCAAATTGTATGCAAATGAGGGTATGTGTGTGTGTCTGTGTGTGCGCCTGCGCATGCTTGAGGGAGAACGAATGCATGTGTGTGTCGTGCGGGGGTGAGGCAGTGTGTGGGAGACCAATCCAAACAGTGGTTTTGTAAGAGAACATATTAGATAAGGGGCCCTGGGGTGCAGTCTGTCGCCACTGAAGGCAAACTCAGGGCAACCTTGTATTATTACTGAGCTATAATGCAGAGTTTACCCCAAACAGTCCTCGTTTATGCCACACACGCACACATACACACATAGCTTCACTAACTTCAATAGAAGGGTGTGACTCGGAGCTATTTTGCATGAACCACATGAAAAAGAGAGAAGGCTGCTGAGAGATGCCTCATACAAAGACATGCAGACATTGAGGAACTAGAAAGACAGGAGGGGAAATCAAATAGGCAGATACAACTTTGTGGAATAAAAAATTTCTCCCTGAATTCATATTAGCAGGCAAATTAGTAAAGTAAAGCGATTCTTACACTCTGCGACATTGAAACCAGTCAATGTTTAGCAGGTTTAGCTTCATAAACAGTTTCACTGAATAATTGTGTTTAAATTTCTTCTGTTTTATTATAATTGGCACATTATAGTGTAGGTAAAACAAGGTCATGACAAAGTCTTGTGCATATTGCAATGAGGTTTCTCACTGGTATTTGAGAACTTGTTATGCCACCTTTTTGAAGTCACTATAACATTATTATATAATAAGGTTTCATCACAACAAAGGCAGCTTATTTACTCCGGTAAATATGAAAGTAGCAGCGTCACTGCTACTGTGAATAGAACCTAGTGTGACATGAAACCAATCCTAAGGTTCGATGTGGGCTGTAGTTCTTTTCTTATTATACCAGAGGGCAGTGTAGAGAGGACTTTGACATGAACTTTTGTCTCTGTGGAGTATTTTTATTTAAACTATATGAACATGTTCATTATCAGTAATGCTCTGTCTGTCACTCCAAGGTCAGAGGAAGACTCCGAAGGCAACAGGGACATCTGCAGTGAGATTCTTCAGATGAAAGCTCTTGAGAGGCTCACCTCCACGGTCAGAGTCATTACAGATTAATGGTGAAGCTGAAAAAGTGGAAACATATTTTTGTGTATGTTTTTTGTATTGTGACATATTCAAAATTTCGAATAGGTGCAAAGTGAGTTGGCAGCTGCTCTTGCACGAAAGACGCGCAAGGCTTGTAAGTACACATTTAATTGGTGTGTGTTGCATGTCCAATGTTTCCACTTTAAAAATATGTAATGAAAGTGACAATATCATGTTGCTGTTTGATTGGTCGCAGTGTCAGAGCAGGACTCTGAGACAGCGGACACGAGCCACCAGGAACCTCGAACGCCCAGCGAGGAGAGCAGTCCGGTAATACAAACACACACGCGCGCACGCACGCACACACACACCACAAAAAAATGTTTTTACCTACTTTCTTTCCCTCTAGTCTTATCCCCCAATTCATTTTTGGAAACTTAGTCCATTTTTTATGGATCTGTTCCTTAGACGGTTGCTTAAAGTAGGCCTACAGCTCAATCAGTTTGCTTTCTTCTTGCAGTACTGTTAGGAAGCCATTTCACTGCCTAAATAGGGCACAGTAAAAGAGATTGGAGTAGCTACTGTAACCATAATGCAATAATACAAAGTCCGCAGTAGAGCAGGCTCAATCTGACCAATACTGACCAATGAATCAGCTTAAATGCAGATCGCTTCCAGTATGAAGAGATAAAGATAATAATTGGTTTGCACTGTCTACCTTTGCCTCTTAAAGGTCACTGAGTGCAAGTTGAATTTATGTGCTGGGGTACACATGTGGCTCATCGTAGAAAACTGGGTCAGAGCAGAGTGTAGAGGGAGGCCTGTTTGGTTCCATCTTTGTTCAGTCAGAGCTGCTTTTTTTCTATCAATTATTCATTCTCTGGTTACAAGAGCAGGAAAACAGAAAAACGAAAATCTTTGAAATACAATTACATACATGCAGTGATGTGTACAGATGGGTGGCAGATTAAAGGAAAATGCACCTTAAAGTGTCTTAGTGAGTTGCCGGGTCGTCACGTGCAACTACACCAGCTTCAGTGCTCTTTATCGTCGGTTCTCCAGGTCTGCGGAGGAAGAAACACGATTCTTCTAAAAGATATTCCCCTGTTTGGTGTTTTGATGTTGGCGGTTGAGAACACCGTCTAATGCAGAGATTAGACTCGCTTGCAGACAAGCACACGGACAACTGCAAACATCACAAACAAGTAGTTGTTGTACTTTTTGCAAGTCCACCTGTAGTGTTTGCATGCATCACACATTCTCAATCCTTCTACGCATACTCGCATGTGAATGTACACACTGAGCTGTTCACCCTCTCAGATGCTAAAACTACATCGGCCTAACACCTTGGTCCTATAGACAGGATGAGCTCAGGTGACTCTAAAGGCCATAGCATTTAGGAGGAGACTACTGCAGTCAAGATAGAAATATATTTAAAAGATATTGAAAGCTTTGATGCTTTGTGGCTGTACTTGAGACTGACACCTTTTCACTGTCTTACTTTCTCGATCCCTCCTTTTAAATGTCAATCCACCAAGTCTAATGACACAGCTTAGTTTGAAAACATCATGTTATCTGCATTTTGGCGGCTTGGAAGTGATTTCTGGCTAACATATTAAGCTATTTATGAGACAAGCTCAAATTTTCACATTTGTTTTGTTTGCTGAGGAAAAAGAGAAAATGTCTAAATGTATTCCGCTGCTTTTGAGTCAAGCTGTGGTTTTAATGAGTAGTCTCCCACTCCACTCTCATTCCTCATTCGGCTGCTCACTGACTACAAACACATTAAACTAGTTTAGCTATAATTATCATTAACAGATGAAGTACATAATTTTAATTAATTGGCGTCAACTTCTAGTCAATATAGGCACTAATGTGCATTTACAAAGAAACGATGCATGACTTGTCAGTATGTTAGTACAGTAATGAATGCTGTGGAAACTGCCACACCTTCTGCACAACCCAGGTGGAGTTGGTGAACAGTGAATAGGACCCAGACATTGATCCTGCAGTCACTTTAGAAGCTGTTTGATAACCACCGCAGACTGTAGTGGTAACATGGGTATCAAATATAAGTAAGGACAGTGAACGCGTACAGCTACGGAACGCAGAGGGTAACAAAGTGAATTGCAAGGGTAATTTTCCTTGACGTACCAAGTTTTTATACCCTATGCAGATATTTTGTTAAACTCAAAAGCCACTGAAATAAAGCGCAGTTCAATTTAGTTTCACTTGACCTTTTATCCAACTGGAAAATTTTAGCTGAAACGTGAAGATCGTATATAAATTAAGGAAACTGAAAGGGACAGGCACACAATTCAAGCATGCGCAGATGACAAGAGTTTTATCTTGGTGTGTCATTGACAGGAAGCTTAAAGCAGATTTGCAGGAAGCAGTAAGGGACACGGCACAGTGGCTGTGATATAATGTCTGTGTGTACGTGGCTATTCTGCCAGATAAGCGCTGTCATTGGGGGGTGTTTTCCTAGTAAACAAAAATGAATGATGTTCTGCAAGGGTGTGTGTTACCCCTTACTGGAACATGGTACCGTGGGATAGTTGAGCCCACAGGAAAGGACACCCCCCCGTGTCTCTCTTCCAAGGAAAATAAACAGACCGGGCTACCAGCCACTGGTGATAACCATCATACTAGCACTCTAAGGAGTACACACGAAGCCACGGGTTTCTCTAGAATCCTTGAGCTATTTCAGTGAAATATGTCTCTCTTTCTCTTTCTTTTTTGAGACCGCAGTGTTATACAGTACATTCCTTTTCATCAAGCTTTTTTTTTAATTTTTTTTTTACCCCGCCTCAGTTGAACTACCAGGACAGTAGCAAATTTCTGCACTGACTACAGAGGGGAGGAGACAGACAATACACTTGCACCCTAGCACACTATTCTCACACAGACACCCACTCCCTCCCACTTATACTACTAATCACACACTCGCACTCCTTCTCCGCCAGATCCTCTGACACAGAGCAGTCTGACTGAGACAAAGAGGAGTGCAACAGATAAAAAAGGAATTACTGACTATAACAGATAGAAAAGAATAAGAGACAAGGAAGAATAACAGGGAGAACAAGATTAGATAGAGAGACCCAGGATTACCATATTTTCTTATCCTACTCACATGGGCATATAGGGGCAACAGAAAACTTATCCTCGCATGTTCCTGGATTATGCCCAAACTTTCTTGACATCCATTCCACAAACATACTTTGAGTGTTTCTACAATGTCTTGGGACTGCGGGTTGAGATATGTCTTCATGCCTCCGGTGTTGCAGCTGGGAGGTGTGTGCACTTTGCGGGCCAGCAGTGGCAGCGGAGGCGGAGGGATGGGGACTGTGTGCCGCCGTGAGGAACTAACCAGCCGGCTGGGGCTGGAGGCCGTTCAGCGGCTGGCCAAGGATGGCTGTCGGCTGCTGCAGAACCACAACTATCGTCTACCTGACAGGAACCAGGCGGTGAGTAGAGAGTTTGATATTATAGTATATCTTCAGTATTGGTAGGACTGCTGATGTTGTCCTGTGAGCTACCATGTAATCTGCACAGAGTTGTGGTTACATGGTCAGTGTGAGTAGAGAGTAACGGACGTCATGTGGTTAATGTTGTCATTACTGTCGTCATTTTTAAGCAGGCACACACACACACACCTCAGGTCAGAGTTACTCATGGATTCAGGTCAGGGATCATGCGAGTAAATCCTCCTCAGCACTGTCATGATTGGTGGCTCTGTCCAGCTAAGGGATAGGCACGTATGCGTGCATGCATTTTCTAGCACGCCTGGCCTTTCGGACCCCTTCTGAGTACATGAGGGCACATGCACACACCAGATAAAGTTATCACTGTAGATGCCCAGAGCTTGCATTCATTCAGATCACTTTAGATGAAACATTCACTAGTTCTGTAGCTCATCTAATGTGGGTGTTAATAACGGCTTAGTGCAACATGATCTCATACTCATTTTACACCCTGTCAAGTACTCTGTGTGTGTGAGTGTGCATGCATGCGTTAGTTTGCTGGTAGAGCTTATAATCATTCGTGGGAGCTTGTGTGTGTGTGTGTGTGTGTGTGTGTGTGTGTGTGTGTGTGTGTTCATGTGCTGCTTGCCCTGTGGCAGGCTGAGTCAGAGTGGGCTCATAATAAACGGGGTGTTAGTGAAGCGTTGTACTGTATAATCCTGCTCTACAGTACACCTTAGGGCCGGAAACGAAGGAAATGCAGTCAGCTTTAGCCCTGCATCATGGTGTGTGCGCGTGCGTGTCTCTGTGTTTGATCAGCTTGGTGAGTTTGACTGAAGCCTGGCCTTGGGGATTTTCTAAACTGTGCATAAATTTACTTTCATTTCTCGAAAACACAAAATAAAAATGTACTGTATTTGACAAGAGCAGTGGTGAAAGAGGGATGGAGTAGAGACGGAGAGATCAACTAGACTAGTCGCCATACTCAAAACAGTGTATTATATATCATTATATCCACCTTTAGAGTAACTTGAATCCCAGCAAATAAGGCTTAAATTCACTGTAAGTGATTTAAGTTGCATGTGGATAAACCCTTTAAGTTAAGAGCTTCTGTCTCTTGCCCTATGACAGGCTGGGATAGGCTCCAGTCCCCTTTCGTGATCCTGAATCAGATAAGTAGTAAAGAAAGTGAATGGAAGGATGGGTTAAATCTTTCTTCATATTTGCCTGTAAACCATCGTGTCTCCATTTATATGAGGATTATTTAAATACTTTAAGTACCAGTTCAAATGAGAATGTTTATGTTCAAAAACAATTCAAAGCAGCCTGGCTAGATATAGATTTATTTGGGTAAATGCAGCATCAACACCGAAAACATTTTTTCTTTTTCTTTTTTTTGTTTCGCTTCACAGCATAAATCATTGAATGTGCTTCATCAAACAAGGCCTGTTGAAAAGAAGAGAGAGGTGAACTGCACTTCTCCATATACTATAACACAAGTAATATAAGGTGTATTAAACAGTCATGTTTCAGATTGGATTAATTCCTGCACGACGGCCCAGGTCTTGCTGTGCAACACTTCAATGCTAGCAATTTAACCTACATGTGACCAAAATCCAGTTTTAGAGCCCTACAAATAATGTACATTCTTACATGATTATGAATATCCTTTGAATCAAAGGCACTTTGCTGTCCTGCTCTAATTGAGATGGCCACTGTAATTGTGGGTTTTGTTATTTCAGCTCATTCTTCAGCTGAGGCTGCAGAATTCAGCAGAAACCAAAACTAGACGACCAGCTCAATCCACAACAGAACCCATTCTCCTTTTACTGGGTTGTCATGGTGATTTTTTTTTTTTCCTGACAGATAAGCTCTGACAAACCAGTGTGGGCTGTTTCCATAGTGATTCAACTCACGTGTCTTTGGATTGCTTTGGGTTCTTCTTTTCCTAATTTTCATTTCTGACTTGCATTTTTTTTTTTTTTGCTCTTCCACGTTTAATTAAATCATCGAGGTTTTCAAGAGGTCCACCTGCATAGTTCAGTGTCACAGCATGCGCAACACACTCATACACACACGTAGGCTTTTTGGGAAGCTTGTAGGATTAACGCTGTATGTGCGTTCACGTATGTATGTGTGCTGCAGTGTGTGTTATTATAGTCTTATCCATTATTTCCAGGAATCAGGCCCAGAGCTATCACAACACAGATACGGCTTGGTCAGTGTTGACACACACATACATTAGTAGGAACAGGAAAGGAACAGAGAGTGCTTCCTTTAGGCTTTCCATGGGCATCCACCTTTCCTCTCAACAGTATTACATCATTGTGTGTGTGTGTGTGTGTGTGTGTGTGTGCGAGCGACTGATAGAAACAGAGTGGGTAAAAGAGACTTTCAAATCCTGAACTTGTACAAAAGCTGAATATATGTGGTGACCTTTATTTTTCACACTCACATTGAACTCTTTGACCCTGCGACAAGCGCAGCGTGTCCTCGGGGTTCTGAGCTTTCTATTTTCTGTTCCAACTTCTCAAACCTCTCGAGCATGAAGTCTGCCCAATTTGGAGACACAGACAGAAAATGAAAAAAAAAAGAGTGGAAGGAAGGAAGGAATGGCTAGAACAGGAGGAAACAGAGACAGACACACCTGTTAGCTGAGAAGGAGAGCGTGTCTAAAGTTATGTCAGAAGCTGTAGAAGCGAAACCAATCCATTATGTTTGTCAAACTCTCTCTTTGTTATAGATGCTTGTCAGAAATCCCCCTTTCTTGCTTTCTATTTTGTGGAGGTTTTGAGAAAAACTCATTTGACAGTTTGATCAAAATGTGTTTCTATTTTTTTTCCTCTGTAGCTCTTGCTCTCTCCCACACTCCTCTGTCCCTCACATTACTTCCCAGGCTCTTGCCTTTCATCTGTCGCGCCTTTTTTTGTTCTCGTTCTTTCTCTATTGCATAACTTTCTGACCCCCCCTCCTCTCCACAAGCGCCCTTTTGTATGTTTTTACTTTGTCATGCGTCAGAGTCTTTTCTAAGGCTAAATTAAATGTCTCTCTTGCATTTTGCGGTCTGTACTTAATTTCTATGGCACACATGCATATGTGATGTGTGCATATAGTTGAACTTATTGTGTTTTACTAGGCAAAGTTTTACTTTGCTACATTTTCTGGAAATTTTTTGATCTTGTGTGTGCGTGTGTGTTATCTCACTGTCTTCCTCCTTTCTTGGCTCGGACTTGTTTTTCTTGGCATCTGTGTAAAGAATGTAAGTGTTGACAGAAAGATCAACAGTTTGCTACTCAATCGGGAAGGCAGAACACTTTCTTCTCTTTGTTTTTGCAGTAGTTGTAATTGGTTACATAACGGGCCTCTTTTTTTTAATATGAAAGTGTATTTTTAGGGCAGTTTATCACATATCTGATAATGTGGAGAGACAGGAAAAGTCAACAGAGATAGAGAGGGGAGTCATCTGATAAAGCTGATCCTGGTCTTTATTCAGTGACATGTCCCCCTTTAGACCTTTAGGCCACCAAACTTGTTATCTTGACACCACATCAGGGCTGCTGGGTGTGGTCTCGGTGCCAGTCCTTAATGTAATTAATGAATGTTTATCAGATTAGCTGTCACTGCTTTGCTATATCTCCTGTTTGCATCTTTGTATTGTTAACCCCTCAGCGTTTAATTTCAGCATGTTATTGCTGAAATTAAACACCCTTTTTTTTTTAAAGGAACTGATCCTTCTATGAAAATCCATTTTCTCCACATGCTGATGGTGTTTTTGTCCACTGTTCAGGTCTGTGCATTCAGATCAGTTTAGGGTTTCTCCTCGTCTCCAAATTTAGATAAAAATCAGTCTGAGTGGATTTCAGAGTTTCCTTCCCTGCTATTTGGTATAAATGTTTTGGGCCAGACAAATTTAAGCTGGTGGTACTGAAGTTTCTTCTATATAGGATAATTATATCAAAATTATGACAAGTGTGTTTTTGGGTCTTAAGGCATTGAATAATATATACAGTAGAGGAACTGAGCAGTAAATTAAAATGTAAAAATTAAGAATGAAGCACTAAAATATTAATTTATTTGTTGCATTATCACAGTAGAAGCTCTAAACAGCACAGTGAGGGTTGAATACCTCCGGTTTTGTCTCTTCAGGTGCAGGATAGTCTGTTATTCTACTATATGGGTGGGAGGGGGTGCAAGGGTACCATGAACCAGCAATTATCATTCCTTTAGAAAAAGAATTAGACACACTGCAAAACCCTGAATGCAATGGCTGCTGCTGCATACCTGTATCATACTCCCATAGAATATGAATCACTAAAACACACACACACACACACACACACACACACACACACCATATTGTTTTGTCTGACACAAAGCAGATCCCACCTGCTGTCTCTTGGGATCAGACTGCTCCTTTCATCATACGATACCAGCGATGGTGTTTGTCTCGCTCAGGTATCTCAGTTTGGTTTTGCTGTGTCTGTGTCTAAAGTGACAATATAGAGATTCTTACTGAAGCTGATTGCGATCACAGGTACTAACTGTTGGCGCTTTTATGAACCATAGCAGTTATTACTGGTTTTTTTTTTCCCTCAAGACTTAGTTTATTTTTCTTAAACAGTCAATAATTTTATGGCCAGTTGAACAGAAAAACAGCCTCGCACGAAATATCTGTCATTTGTGAGTGCTGCTCAGTCCTTCTGGCTGCGACAGAGATTGCAGTGAGCATCTGGAGGAGAGCCGTCGCTTCTTTATCTGTCCTCCTGCTCCTGTTCTCTGCCTTTGATTTCCCTCTCTCCCCTGCTTTTTTCTCCTCTCCACAGGCTGTTTCTTATTGTGCTTCTTTGTTCACCTGGAGTCCTGTTCCTGTTGCACTGCACTATCGTAGCGTGTGTGTTTGTGTGTGTGTGTATATCAGAGTCAGGGATCAAGTTGCTGTTCATTTATGGAGCTGGAGATCATTTCAAGCTGACATTCATAGTTGTCCTCATTGTAATTTAATTCTTTAAATCTTTCTAAAGGCAGAGGAAATGCAATCCTTCCCTTTGACGGTGCGTGCGCGAGCAGTGTCTGAAAGTGTGGATTAAAACTGATGTGCTTACTTGTCTGCTTACAGTATGTGTTGCAGAAACATTTTGACACCAATAATATCTGAGAATTTTCCACATTAAATGACAACGACATGCTGATTGTTTTTCTTTCTTAGAATTATTTGACATGTTAAAAACAGTATTTCATAATGATCAATCTTTACATTGTTTTAAATGTAGCTTCTATTTTTTTTTTCATTTATTGAACTTAGTGTAGAGACCACAGTTCTAAGCTAGAGGAGGCTTTGGATTTGTCTAGATGTATGGTAAAATCAGATAGGAAGTAAATGAGTTGGCAAAAACCACAAAGAGTGTCCACATCAACAAGAGATAGGACAGATAAAGGAGGAGTGGTGTGTAAGAGAGTCACATGGGATGCACCACATTCATTTTACTGCCTTTTGACTGAAATCCTCGACTGTATCCACTTCTTTAATCGCCTTCCAGCAGTTTTGTCCTTGCCTGACTTTGTGCTTTACTTGTCTCACATTTTCTCTTTTAGGAGGCACTAGGAAGGGTTTGTCTAAAGGAGAGAGGAAGAGATGTACTGGTGCTGCAGAGAGTGGCATCGTCAGTGACATCGCCATCGGACAGGCCCTCACCAACATCATCCGGGGGCGGGTCCAGAGAAGAGGACTGCGACAAGAGGTTAGTCCCTCCCCCTACATAATTATGGCCCTCAAAACGAACAATGGCAACAAAAACATAAACACAGGGCTCCTGCCTCTTTTACTTTGGGACCTCAAGTTGCAACCACACACTTTTGCATATGCAAGCAAAGTATCAGTAGTGCTGTCAAAATTATTGTGTGTGTTTGTGCATACATGCATGCGTGTGTGTGTGTGTGTGTGTGTGTGTGTGTGTGTGTGTGTGTGTGTGTGTATCTAGGATAATGTATGCTTTAGCTTCTGGCAGAGCGCAGGAAGGAGAGAATGGCTTTTTGTTTTCAGCTGAAGGGGGGGAAATGAGCACATTAAACTGGTTTACTTCCTTCCACTGTGTGTTTTACGATCTTAGAGTCTGTGTGCAATTACACGTGTGTATTTTTGCAAGTGCAGTTTTTCAAAGTTGATTTCTTTGACTTGAATACACATAGCACAGTCTGTGACCTAAGGCACAATGCAGGGAGTGTCAGTGACAGGCAGGTTAAGTGGGTGTGTGTGTGTGTGTGTGTGTACACAGTTTTCAGCATTTTCCGTAGAAGTCAGTTCTCTGCCAGAGCTACAGTAGGAGCTGTCAGAGAGAGGGCTTCAATCTCCGGAGCTCTCAGCTGACAGGAGCAGACAGCAGGGCAGTTTACACCCAGAGCAAGCGACCCGTACAGGGCTGAACTGGAAGAGTTTAGATATGAGGATGACCTCTGAGCTAGTCACACTTGCAGAGGCAGAGGAGGACTTAGATGAAGATGGTGACGAAGATGACAGTAATGAAGAGGAGGATAGCAGTGATGATGATGATGATGGAAGCAAATCAGAGATATGTGCGTTTGATGTTCCCCATTTTCGCTACATCGATGATGACGATGTTGAGGAGAATGTGGACGGAGGCAGGGTGGGAGGATGGAGGAATGGATGTGGCCGTAGTTGGTACTCTTGCTCGAGTGAGAACGATTCTTCAGACTGTTCGTCTTACAGGTACGTGGTGGTGTCCGGAACGCCGCTCAAGATTTTGGAGCATCTGCTGAGTGACCTGCGATTGGACGACCAAAGAGGGGCACCAGAGAACAAGGAGAGCGGTGAGTTCGGAGACACACATGCACACAAACACACACACATGTTTGGCTGTCCTCAGAGTTGTGCACAGAGGCAGATCTTTGTAAAGAACCAGCTACACAATGTTGCAGTCTCCCCATTAAAAAAAACAAACAAAAAAACGGCATAAATGTAAAGGTGCAGAATTCAAATAGAATAGTGTCTTTATATTTATCTTAAAGTGAGGCACCACACCTCTTGCTAAGGAGTCTTTTTCCCCGCTGCACAAGTTACAACACAACCCAGCCCGGATCTTTCTGTCTTTTTATTTCCCTGAAGTCAGGTCAGACCTGTGAGGTATGCACTTCCCTGCTATGTCTGAGCCTGTGTGTGGCTGCATGAGTCAGCCCTCACGCCACATCCAGGTGTGCGTGTGCATGTGCATTCTTTCAGCCATGCCACTGCCCACAAAAAATGAGGAGCATTCAAAAGGTTAAATGTTCTAATGGGTTTGTGAAATGATTGCCAGAGCTTTAAGCAGTTTTGCCGCAAACAATTTCAGTGGATTATTAACTGTCATGTGTCATTTACACAAACCTCAAGTCAACCTTATTCAGGTTTTACTCGGTTTATCATCTTTTACAGTTTTCAAACAGTGACAGTTTGTTTTATGAGTGGTGACATCATCACCCATTAAAGAATTTGAGCTTTTTCACTTTTCAGATTTATATTTCTCTTTCAGCTCTTTTTACTACAACAACTAAAGCATTTATATTTTAAATTGTAGCTACAGTTGTGTTCTGCAAGAAAATGACCTTTCCAAAACCCAGAGATTTACAGAATTTAAACTAGGATCCTGTCACGAGGACCCTCAGCGTCTGCAATTAACTCAAATGTTCACTTTTCTCCTCTCCTTGGTAAAAAAACCAAAACAGAGGCATTTCTAAACTTAATTTTCTCTCTCTGTTTTAGTGGTATAGAGATTAACAAAAGCATGTCCTGATTCAGTCCTGATTGGGTTCACGGTGTGAAAAGTTTGGGTATTTTAAGCATTTCTAGGCATTGCAACTCAAATCTTGCAGCATTCAAATTGCAATTTTGCCAGGAATAGTTTTTTTTTTCCAAGTTACTTTTTGGGTTCTTTGGTGCTTCTGGTTCATTACAACTGCAAGGTTTTTCTTAAGAAATCGTTGTGGGATCGATTAACCATTCAGCAGGTTTAAATTTCGAGAGCCCTAAAATTTGTGAAAGATTGTTATTCTTAAATATCAATAGGTCTTGACTTCTCTTCTTGTAATTAAATTTCAGAGTCCTCACAGATCCCAAGTCCACTATAATAATACTTTAATCACAGAGGGAGGTCTGGGTCCCTGCATTCATTTTATAAAGCCCTGCACTCGTCTGTTAGCATCGATTCAAGACAAGGCGCCTTTATGCATCAGCCTCCACAGCACCACCAGTTCCCAACAGTCCACAGGGAGCCATCTCACTGAATTGCAGGAAGCAAATGAAGAAAGACGGAGAGATAAATGTGGGAGAGAGAGAGGACTGAGATGGTCTTTGTGGAGGAGCGCTGTCTGATATTTATTTAGTGAAAATGAGAAAACACTTGCTTTTTTATGAGAGCGCAGGGACAGGAGGAAGTAGGAATACAACATTTATCTTCATATTTGGATATTGCCCTCTCCTCATCTGCGTGTGTGTGTCTACCTTTGCTTTATAGTCGGTATTTCCTCAATAAGCGTGTGCGTGTGTGTTGGGTAAGGCTAAACATCATTTAGGTGGCTTAAATGTGCAGCGTGTTGTACAGGCTCAAACACGCTTCCGCAGCGATTACCCCAAACACCCCTCACCGTGCACCGTGCACACACAAAGAGAACACACACGCAACAAAAACACAGCAGCAGATTAGTGCGATTAGTTCAGCACACACGCTGGTTCGCTCCCTCTTTTTTTTCCCCTCCTTTCTCTCTCACAAGAGATAAAGTCCCCAAGGTCAGAACTCAATGAGTTATTCATCAGGGTGCTGAGCCTGTGTGCGTGCGTGTGTGTGTTGCTGTGTCTGAGTGCATGTGTTTGACTTTGCGTGTGCCACAGGGCAAAAGCAGAGGGCATATGTTGAAGATGAAAATGGAGATTTATCATCACAGAGAGCTGAGAGAGGGTGAATGTAGGAGGAGAGAAGTAGCAGGGGGGAAAATGTGATTGCTTAAAAGGAGAAAATTAAAAAGTGGGGGTAGATGAGGATAGTTTAGGATGGAAAGAGAGGAAAAGCAGCAGAAGTACTTACATATGAAGAAAAGGGCTCCACATACATCCACAAATTTTAAAGAGAAACTGAGAGGAACGTGAGTGAACAGGGCTCTGAAAAAGTGATAAGCACAGTCAGACCTGCTTAAAATATTTCTCGAGAGTTGTGTTTTTATTTTTAAGGCAAAGACAGTTGATCAAATATTAATGTGTCGGCCTATGCTCGGCCTTCTATAATTGATTTCTTTGCTCTCTGCCTGACAGAGTCATATGTGGGTCACACATTTTCCCAGGGAAAAGAGTTTGACACCGCACACACATACACACATGGCAACTTTCTCACAGCACCAACAATGGCTCATTACCCATCTGCCACAAGAGCTGTTTATATTTGGTTCTTACCCATTGATCACCTGCTGAGACACACACACACACACACACACTCTGAGGCACACTCTTGGCATCTGTCTTGCACATTAGCTCGCTCCACTCTAATAAACATGTGCAGTTTTTTCAGTTGCTTGGAATATGAGCAAATTGTCATAGGCATGTTTAAAAAGGCCCTACATTATTCTGGAGGAAACCCCAACAATCAAATGATCCCCTATGAGCAAACACTTTGCAATGTTGGGAAGTAAAAACTCCCTTTTAACAGGAAGAAACCTCCGGCAGAAATGGGCTCATGTCTGTGACCGACTCGAGGGTGAGGGGAAAGACAAGAATGACGTGTGATTGTTTAATGCGTCTGGCAGATACAGAAGAGTAGTATTAGCAAACTTGTGCTTTTCTCAAATGTTCTGCTGGGAACCGTGAGGATGGGTTACAATTATCTTCCGATTTTTCACTATGAAGAGACACCTTTGATATAACCTGATCATTGCTGCTTCAAACCTGCACGCAGTCGAAGAGCAAGTAAAAGAGGAAAATAGGACGTTAAGCTCAAGCTTGAAGATTTATTATCCAACCTGTCTCTTTTGTGTCTCAAGTAGCTGTAATTAAAGTTAGGTTTTAAAGTGAATATATTTTAAATATGAATATTTAAAAAACAATGGCATAGCCTTTTCACAGTTCATAATGCTGCTTCTCTGGGGAAATCAGAAGTTAATTGAAGGACAGAAGAAAGAAACTAAAAGACTTTCTTGTGGCTTTCCACATCTTAATCCTATGGATGAGGAGAAAACAGATTTTGGATGGTTTGGGAATTAACAATGTGGTTCTTTTTTTCTGTGTTTCAGAAATGTTGCTGGATGACTTCCTGTTAACGTATCTGGTGTTTATGTCCACTCACGATCTCTGTCAGGCCCTGCTGGGACAATATCCTTACAAGCAAAACCACCCGTGCATTCCAGCACACACACACACACACACACACACACACACACACACACACACACACACACACTGTGTTCTCCTTTGTTGCTCCTTGACCACGGTCACCTATAGCAGTGCACGCTGCAGGGGCCAGGAGGAGGGCAAAGATGCCCTCTTCAGGAAACGTAAAGTACTGCAGCTTGTTTCCCACTGGAGCAGACTTTACAAGGATTTCCTCAAGGAAGAGGAGCATGTCAGGAGCTTCATGAAGGTAAGCCTTCTTCATCACTTCTGATTTCCTTGTTTTAAAGATTTATTGAATTTGATCCTGTGTTGTCTTCTCTTAAATGTATCACTGAAGAACATCAGAAGGCTCATTCATCTTCATTTGTCTCTCTGTTTTCTAAATGAAGTTGTCCTTCCTTGAGTTCTGCATGACTGGATAACAAGTGCTTTGTAGAAAGGACAAGGAGTTTTAAGCGTGTGTTTTTTACTTCGCTGCATGTGGTGATAAAGTGCATGGTGTTCCAGCCTTCTCCCACAAGGGAATCCTTAATAAACTTATCTTTCTGACAAAAAATGCAGGTGTTTCTGAATGTATCACAAGATGTGTGGTCTTTTATACTGTATTCCATTAAGTACCACATTAAAATCTCAACGATCTGAAGTATCTGCACAGGGCATGGTAGTGACTGAAAGCAATGCACACAGAGAATCCTAAGTGTCACATAACTGTCCCTCCATAACTGTCACATTATTCACCAAAAAATGCTGCTTGTGTCTGTCTGTGTTCCTGTTATTTTCACATGGTTCACTGCATCAACTCGGGATGTCTCTGACACCAAAATGGAAACAAACACACACAGCACAATCAAATGTGTGTACACACACACACACACACACATACACACACACACACACACACACACACACACACACA
>VOQJ01032938.1:0-13916 GCA_015052665.1 Apistogramma diplotaenia | reverse complement strand
GGTGTCCTGCAGGTTTTTAGATTTGTTCCTGATCCAACACACCTGAATCACATATAGAAGTCATTAGCTGTTACAGCGGCATCATCAGAAGCAGCTGGATCCATTTCTGCTTCCTCGCTCCTCTGTGAGTGTTTCTGAGGCTGTGGCATGGAGTTAATGTCCTGCCAAAAGGTTACACACAAATCAAACCTCTTTCATGAAAAGAAAACATATTTTACAAACTCTTCTCAAACATAACAAAACAGTACGAGACATTTCGTTTGTGCCAAAAGTCACATGACGTACCAAAAGTCAAAAGGAATTAGCCATTTCCCCCCTGAACGGCAGGGGGTGCTATCGAGACAACTGAAACGTGCCGAGAGCTCCTGGGTCCAAGGAAGAGACCGCTATCTCACTGCTGACACCATGAGCGCCCCGAAGAAGCTCATCCATATGCAAATCTATTGCACATGCTCAGCTGTGCATCGAAACTCAAACACACGGTCGAAAGTGGCTGAAAAGTTTGAAATATGACACAAAATAAACCTTTAAGATGGTTTCAGGCGAGAATGTAACTGTGTGAACCTCAAATATCTGCTCGTTTCATCCAGATGTTGCTCAAGTGTATAAAGTGTGATGTTCCTTGTCGCTTCTCTACCAGCAGTCAGCTCCCCACAGGGCTGTGTGCTGAGCCCCCTCCTGTACTGCCTCTACACCCATGACTGCAGTCCGACCCACAACAACAACCTCATCGTCACATTCGCTGACGACACCACAGTGGTCGGACTCATCTCAAAGGGAGATGAGGCAGCCTACAGAGAGGAGGTCCTGAAGCTGACAGCCTGGTGTTCAGTGAACAAGCTGACACTGAATCCTGTCCATCAGGGAGGGGAGAGGGCAGCCAACGATCCTCTGCAGGTCAAAGGTCAAAGCCAGGGTGTGAGCTGTCCTTGGTGCTGTTCTTGGCTCTGCTGAGGCAGCGGGAGGTGTAGATGTCCATCAGGGAGGGGAGAGGGCAGCCAGCGATCCTCTGGTGCAGCTGCCGGGGGCTCAGCACACAGCCCTCTGTCCATCAGCATCAGGGATCAAACAGCATCCAATGTCTCCACATGATGCTGCATGTGGCCGATATGACTGCTGTGACCATGGCTACGGCCATCTTTAGCAGATTGGTGACATCACAGATTCATGTATTCTTTGATTTGTTAATGATTATTAATTATATCTAAACATGTTTATTATAAATCTATATAAATGATGCATTGTGGTCAACATGACTGCAGTTCTCGGTAGAAACACTCAGAACTCTCTTGTGTCTTGTCACTTTATTAAGTTACAACTGTAGAATTCATTGCACACATGTAAGTCAGGCTCATGTTTCCTTGGTGACAGGACGAGTCCACAGTGGCTTGTTTCACCACAGCAGGCAGCTGTGTGTGATTTCACCTGATGACAGACGTCTGTGTCACAGGCTGGAATCAAGCTGCGACTGACGTGGCTCTCCTTAGTGTCAGTCACATTTTCATCAGGATTGTTCTTTAACATCAGTGATCACAGAAGCATTGATCACCATCTTCTGATTCCGTCTTCGTCTCCTGTCAATGATTCATCTCTTTGATTTCAGCGTCTTTGTTCTGTAGACAAAAGCAGCAACAGCAGGAGGAAAGAAAGCACAAACAGCGAGCAGAGGCTCCGTCTCCAAGTCCTCCTGCCTCATCACACTGTGGCCTCCACGTTGGCGCCACCTGCTGTTGTGCTTGCAGATCACATCACTGTTTTCCTGGCCTCTGAGGCAGCTGCTCCTCACACAGAGTTCAGATCAATTCAGAGGAAGGAAGAGAGAAGGTGATGGCAGACGCACACGCTCATGTTTCTTCCTGTTTCTAATCAAACGTCTCTCCTGATTGGGCTGTCCTGTGGGCGTGTCTGCTGCCGATTGGTCCTATCAACACGTGATAGTGAGGCTGACTCCAGCAGCCTCACTGATAGTCTGTGTAGCTGATGTGGGGAAATGTTTGACTACATTTTGTTCGCTGGATTCCAGGCAGCAGTGGCTGAACTCATTCATGACCGGGGAGGGGGGGCTCTTTGTGTTCTTCATCGTTAGGCAGACGTGCAACAATCAGGGGAGGAGCAGAAGACTCACAGTGCAGCTGTCAGGGGGTGTTTACATGTTTTTGTTTTGCTTCTGTAGCCAAAAACACAAAAAC
Organism: Apistogramma diplotaenia; assembly: GCA_015052665.1. Classification (NCBI taxonomy): domain Eukaryota; kingdom Metazoa; phylum Chordata; class Actinopteri; order Cichliformes; family Cichlidae; genus Apistogramma; species Apistogramma diplotaenia. The sequence continues at coordinate 11,727 of VOQJ01032938.1, read as the reverse complement.
AACAAAACAACCAGCAACACAGCAGAAACTGACCAACATTCAGTCCAACAGATCCATCCTCCTCCTCTTCATCCTCTGTGGCTCCTCCTCCTGCACCTGCAGGCAGAAAGAGGTGTGAGGTGTCAGGTAGGTGATGATGAAGAACATCTCCTCTTCAAACTGCTGTCAGACATTATCTACTGCACTCTGATCACATCACTCAGACCAGCTGCTTCCTACAAAGTCTCATCAACAACATCTTTAGAAACAAACATCAAGAAGCAGGAAGCAGCTTCACCTCTGACCTCAGACACTCTGACCTCTGCTCACCTGGAGGAGGAGGAGGAGGAGGAGACACTCTCAGGGTGACCTGATGCTCAGAGGCAGCTCTGGTTCTCGGCCTTGCTTGCCCCATGATGATGCGACACTCGTATGTTCCAGAGTCTTTGATGGTGGTGTTGTATAGGATGATGGACATGTCTCCATCCTTCATCAGCAGGTCACTCAGTTCCACTCGATCTCTAAAAGCTGGATGCTGGTAGGATTCACGAGGACTTCCGTCTCTGTAGAAGAACACGAATTCGTCTGGCAGCAGATCGCATCTCTTCCACTCCAGCAGGGTGACGTTGCCATTCTTCGGACCCGGACACGGCAGAACGACGCTCTCTGCAGACTCCACAGTGATCTGCTGGAGGCCTGAACAGAAGAGAAACCGCAGTGATGCAAATCAGTCTGAGAACTCTGCAGCAGGAAACCACAGGACAGACCACAGCTGATCCAAAAGAGGACATCGTGTTTTTACAGTGATGCTTCTGTCTCTGCAGCTTCTGCACACTGATGGACACCTCCTCCTCCTCCTTCTCCTCCTCCTCACTTACCTAACGACAAGGAGGTTCTGGGTTCAAATCCTGCTGAGACGAATTCACATGTTCGAGGCTCTCCAGCCTCCTCCACAGTGCAAAGACCCACATGTGTGAGGTCAACCTGTGGGTGCGTGCTGCCAGCTGTTATTTAATAAGTATTATTAATTAATTAATGGTGATGATTATGGTGATTTTATGACACAGAGGTGATGACAGCTGTAAGTGTAATTCATGGTTACAAAGTAACCAGAAAGTTCTTTTCATGTTCACTCTCTGTGTAGGACGACCACAGCAAACTTCACCAGACTCATGTTCATTAACGCCTCACAAAACATGATCATGTGTGTAAAATGTAGCGGTCGCCAGTAAAATGGACGAGTTCTTCTATGGCACTTTGTGCTTAATGAGCAGTCACACATCTGCATTCGGCCATTCTTCCATATGAAACTACTTTTGTTTAATTTCTTGGTTTTAGTTTCTCTTTACCAACCCTGCCCTGGCACTGCCACGAGGGAATTTCCAACTATTCCCACCTTCATGATTTGCATTTACTGTGATTTAAGTCATTTACTGTAAATAGCACTCGCTAAAGGAACACAGGAACTGTTTCAACCAATAATAATAATAATAATATTACCCTGAAAAGTAATAAAAACATTAATATAAGTGTTAAACAGAATTTGCAGGTATTGATTGATGGTTTTAATCTGGTTTTCTTTGACAGTCACACAGTTTCTTGGCAGCAAAGCATCAAGTCTGGAATCACTTTTCCTTTGATGCAAACATGTTTTGTTAACATTGATATAAGCATTTAATACTCACATGCAAATTATTATAAATCCCTGAGCTAGCATAGTTTGTCAGGAACGTACAGTACAGAAGTTCTCTGGATTATTTATGATTAGTTTATATACAGACTGAAGTCTGTCACTCAAAGTCAGTGAATCTGCTGCAGTCCATTCAGATCCTGTTTGTTTACAACTCTGAATAAATGAGCCCCCCATCATCATGATACACACATCTCTGCTTTAACCAGCCACTTTAAAAGCTTGTGGTTCAAAGTAAAACTCTAAAAAGTTTATTAACAATCAGATTATTAGCTGTAACCTCGTCAAGGTAAAGCCATCATGCGATCAGAGCTGCTGACTGAAGCCTTTAACAGAAACGTGCTCTGAGAGCCCAGAACAGAGGCGACTCAGCAGGATTAAAGCTGAGTGGAAGCTGGATGTGATGTGACAGTAACAGCCTGTTTGGTTCAGTGAGTAAGTGCTGGGGCAAAGGCATCTAAATATTCTTCTTAAGTTCATCAGTTTATAATCTGTGTGTAACATCCAGCACCTGAATGTCCCTGAATATCTGCAGGAATGTTTTCATCATTTTTCTGATAAATGTCTGACCCACAGCTCTTGTTGTAACTCGCGTTAGACCCTCCTCCGAACCTGCTGAGATGAAGATGAACATGACAAAGACAAAAGACTTCATGATCTTGATGTAGCCGGGTGAAAATGAAAACAATTAAACTGAAGTGGAAACGGCTCCACCTGGCGGAACAGTATTTTATTCCTGCTGAGCCGGTTAGTCTCGCGAGATGTACATAGAGTTTAAGTATGTATTCCTGCGGGCCGAACCAGAGTGGACATGTCTTTGTCATTTGGGTGCTTCTTAAGCAGCAGTGGTTTGGCCACAAGTATTTTGTTTTCTCTGCAGGTCCAGCAAGACTGTGCAGAAGAAGCAAAAGTGTGAGGTGAAGGTAGTCGTTCACCAGGTCTCTGATGTTCTGGGAAAATCGGTTCTGTAGTCCTGAAACGGCCCTGTCTAATATGTGGAGACGTGCTCTTTTATTGAACAATACGCGCTGCACTCGGCAGGACGAGCCTCGTCAAAGTCCTAAGCCTGAGAAATGCAAAATGGGGGTCTACCTACCAACCGAATAAAGTGGTCACTGTACAGTATAAACACTTTTCTTTGCACTTCGTCCTGTAGTTGATGACATTATTTGCAGTGCAGAACTTCTGTAAACAGTTGTCGTGTTTAAATGTGCTGCAATAAAGAAACCAACTTCTGAAATGCTCACAAGCTTTTTTCTCCAAATGTTTAACACGTGAAGCATCTTCTGCCTGCTGGCTGCTCACAGACCACATTTCGGCCCTGATGTCGGGGCCGATAGCAGGGACGCAGTAAAGAGCAGGATTCTTGCTGTTGGGCTGTGAATGTTATTCACATTCTGAGTTAGATCATAACTCTGAACCTGACTTTGACATTCAAGCATCATTTTCACTTATTTATGACCATGTTACAATACACCTGTAACCCAGTTTGTCGGTGAAGGTAGCGTTCTCCGGTCTCGTTCTGGGCGATGGGTGTACGGCGGGTTACAGTTAATCTGTAGTCTTCAATAACATACACCAAACACGGCAGGACAGTGTGAACCAATCTTTACTTAGTCGTCACCTTGACGCACCGCGCTAAAACCCCGTGTGCGTCTACCAAACAGTCCCCTTGAAAACACGAATAAGTAGGAACCAAAAATTATAAATAAACATAAAAGGAAAGACCTCTCCTTTTGTAACAAAACTGAATTATTTTCAGTTCGTGAGGGGTTTGAAACAAATCGTAACTTAGACACTTCAAGTTCCAGTGCTATTTGTTGTGCATTCTTTAGTTTCTAAGCTGTCAGTTATTCACTTGGATGGAAATCTAATTAATTCATAATACGTTCTATGATATCAATGAGGGTAACAACTGATTATAGCATTCCTTGATTCTGGAGCCCAGAACATAAAGCTTCAGTACCCCATGACACCAGACGGTGGCAGTAGTGATTTAGTCTCCGTTCAGCCTTCAGGATATCTGACGAAAAACAGGCTCAACAGCAAATGTAACAGCAGAACACAAAAGAGAAGATATGAAGTATGAAATAGGTTTTCTACATTGATTTCAACACACTGCAATTTTGGACATTTCAGATAAAAAGTTACTGCATAAGTGATAACTGTTTTATTAAGATTATGCTGTTAATAATAATAATAATACAAAAAAACACTTCAAAATGTCCAACATTAGTTCTGTGAGGTTCTGTAAAATGACAACAGATGTATTTAAATGTCTCTAAACTGATGCCTCAGCTTGTGAAAATGCACCTGTTTCTTTGTAGTTCTACTCGCTCGTAGGTGTTAAGCTACTCATACTCATGTGTGCGTTCTTATGATGTAAGTATAGTTTGGACCCGAAATTTCTGTTTATTTCAGGTATTAGCACAGGTGGTGAACCTGTCCTCGTGTCTACTGCATGTTTGTTACGACGATCTCTAAACTTCTATATTACACTTTGGTGAATATGTTGTTATTATAAGGGCAAATCATGTGTTGTGTTATAGTGCCCTCTATGGGATTTTCAGTGTTACAGCAGGTCGATTTTCATACTGCATCCATGTGAAGCTGTAGTCTACTGACATGGTTACTAACATACACCTTACTGTTTGATTTATGTTCCAGATAACCACACACACACACACACACACACCTCTACACTCTTGTACCTTCATCCTCTCCCATGTACCTGCCTCTATTGCTTCCTCTATAAACCTTCTAAGCTGCACCATCTGACTTGGCCTATTCCTTCTGACCGAGGAAGATTCAATTGACGAGTGATCTGTAATCAGTGCACGTTAGACACACACAACCTCTTACAGATGGAAATGAGAAGGAGAACTCTCACACACTGCATCATCTATGCTGAAATACTCTGCACAGTTACAAAGAACTTCATCATGGTCTCAACACTCAGATAGGAAGTACCTCAATGACAGAATCAACAAGTCAGATGACTTCTGAGATGGGAAATGTTAAATAAATTTACAATCATTATATTTTAAGTGACCAATTCTGCATTAGATGTAAATTTGTCAGAAGCTTTGTACAGGTATGTTCATATAATTTAATATATTGAGGATTCAGACTAGTGCAAATGAAGCAAAACAAACAGAAACCTTCAGTGCAGGTTATATATAATAATAATAATATGTCCTAAATATGTCTAAATCTATGTCTAGATTTATGAAGACTCTGCAGTTTTGAACATATGACATCAGTGTTGTCAGCGCGATTCAGCTAATGAATAAAATGCTCAAATCAAAAGCAAGACATCTCAGACACCTTAAGAAGTTGTTAAATTGCTGACAGTAGATCATCAGGAGATATCTCAATGACACTGTTAGAACTAAACAAGGTTTCTTTACAGCCCCTCATGTTTGAAAGCTATCTAACTGGTTGACTTTAGGGTTCTAGCAATCTTTGAGAAAAAGCCTCCCAGAGAAAACAGTGTGTCAAAGGTATAGATGTGAGTCAGGCCCAGAGATTTAAGACTCTCCAGTTCTTTTAGAATATCATAGGAGGGGTCACTGATGAGCTGCTGACACATCAGAGGGTCTCGAGAGCGGATTACACGCACCGATTCCAGTGAAAGGATCATCAAGGGCAGAAAGTGCACCAGTGGAACCATGAAGTGGACCAGACTCTCTTCCACTTTGAGACGCCCGCCCATATTTCTCGCTCTGTCCACCTTCTTTATGGCCTCTGTGATGTTGTGCTTGAATGACTGTAACACTGTGCATCTGGATATGAAGTGTTGGTCAAATCTGGTGAGTGCATCGCTGCTTTGGCTGTGCTCTTGTAAGAACTTAAAAGTGGCCTCCAGCTGGTCACAGTGGAGCTGAACAGACTTGAGAGCATTTTGCAAATCTCCCAGAGCTCGATTGATGCAGTCTGGACTCTGACTGCTGTCTTGCTGCTTCAGAGATGTGACGGCACGGTTGTAATATGCAATAGCTCCCCAACAGGGATCCTTCTGTATGGCTTTGGTGTACATGTTGATGCTCTCTGCAATCTTCCCCTGTTCTCGCAGCTCATTACCAAAGGCGATGTAGTGGTAGAGGCTTGATGAGGGTGATTCTCTCTGCCTGAGTTTCTGCCTGGCTGTGTCCAGGTCTGCTTTCAGTCTGCTTTTCAGATCTGCTGTAGAGTCTTTTGCACTGAAGCTGGTGAGTAGCCACATACCCCAAAACTCATTGAGAGCAGACAGATATGAAGCTTCTGGCTTGTTGTTGCTGCTTTTGTACACATCATCTAATATGGCCAGATAATCATTGAAGAGCTCTTCCTTCTTCTTCATGTCTGGGATGTGATGCTCCAGGTAGTTTGATAGTTCATCTTCCACTGAGCCGTCTCTGACCTCTTTAAGTTTGTTTACTTCCTGCTGTGATGCTGCAGTCAAAAGATCTTCGAGTGTTGAAGACAAACCTGCAGACACTTCATTATCCCGGCTTCTCTGATACAACCTTAACAGCACCGCAAACAGATGTTGGTTGAGTGGAGTCACATCAGTTAGAGCTCTAAAGAAAGAGCCAAGTTTCCTCATTAAAAGCAGTAATTGGAGCCCCTCTGACAGATGATCCAAACACACGATGAGCTGAGCAGATCCTGGAGATCCTTGTCTCGCTGTGCGGCCAAAGGCCTGCGCCTCCACACGAGCGTTCATGGGCAGGAAGGTCTGCACAACAAACAAACCTCCAGCTGTCTTCACTCCCTCAGAAACCTTCAGGTCTGTTCCACGGCCTGCGAGGTTGGTTGCTATGATCACGTCTCCTGCTTCAAGATGCTTGGAAAGAACCACACTGTTGTCCATGTTATTGTTTATATAAAGACTTTTGTTCTTGACTTTGTCTCCGAGATCATGATGGATCATCTTGGCTCGTTGGATGGTCTCGCAGATGACCAGCACAGCTCTTGGGTTCCTGTATGATGGAGACCCAGTTTGTGCAATGATGACATCACAGACGTTTTTAATCCAATCTTTTTCATCATCCACGACCACACCTTCAACCTCAAACAGCTTTCTGCGTTTGAATGTAGGTATCTGACAGGTGTTGATGTCATAAATCTTTTGCAGAGTCTCAGTTTCTGCTTTTCGGCCCAGAGTCCCAGACATCCCATAGATCTGACTCCCAGACCGGTTCCTGTACTTCTGAAGTAAGCCAACGTTGGACATGTAGTTTGTGATGGCGGTCATGTCACTCATCTTTGACTCATGCTTCATTTCGATGAACTGTTGCAGCCCATCAGTCCACTTCATGTAGTTTTCAACAACTCCTGTGCAGCTGTAGTCCACAGGCACGATTCCATGTTTCTCCATCACATATTCATGGTCCTTTGTCATCACACGAGCATGGAAAGCATTTTTAATCCAGACCTTTAGTTTAGAGTCGACCAGCTCTGATAAGAAGCCTGGGATGTAGCAGCTGCCTTTAGCCTGGCTCAGGTCACATGGAGTGAAATGAATTCGACTCTTTACTTCCTGTTCTACAGCACTCAGCACACTGTTGTGATCAGAGTACATGTACTGACAGAAGCCTCCTTCCAGTAAAAGCAGTGGAACTCTTTGTGTTTCCTCATTTTCGCTCTGCAGCTCTTTGTGAAGTTCCTCTGTTGCACCGTTGCTGTTCATGTGGTGGAGAGCAAAGCGGCATGATGGGAATCTTCTTTCCACGGCCTTGAAGAACTCAGCCAGCTGCTCCACAGTAACACCGTGACTCGTTTCATTTAAGAGGTTCTTCCTCAGGTCTCTGACTGATCCTTTGGTCAGTATACCTGTGTCCTCTGCTATCTGACGAATGATGACCTCATCTCTATCTTTGACCATCATCTTTGTAAGCACCTGACAAAAGCTGTATTTTGGCCCCACAGTTGCACCTGAGCCTGTTTTCTTGTACTGATTAACAGTGGCCCATATACATGCCAAGACTGGGTTGAGATGCTGCAGAGCAGGCATGTCACTGCTTATATAGACTGTATGATGACCTTTGTCTAACATTGTGGAATCCACTTCATCCACTATTGCACACTGGAAGTTCCTTTGGCCTAATATGTCCAACCTCTGGAAATGCTGCCGAAGCCAATCACCAGCCATCTGTTCTGTGGTGCCGTAAACAACCTGACACTCGTAGCACTTTTTTAAGTCTTCGTCTGTTTTGTTGCAGTTGTGGTCTGCAGTGATCTCCAACTCTTTATAAAAGTTTTGCCATTCTTTAAAATCTCTCTCTGCTAGAACTGGTGAACTGGACATGATGTCGACTTTTTGCCCTCTCAGAGCTCGGAAAGCTGCAAACATGGCCACGATGCAGGACTTCCCCTCTCCGGTCCTGACCTGGAGTAACCGGCCTGTTTCTGAAAGAGCCAGAAGACTCCAGCTCACCATCTGTGTCAGCCGAGGCCGGAATGGTTTCTTATTCTTAGTCTGAGTTCTTTCCACTGCCCAACAGAGCCTCTTTAGGATGGTTTTCAGTCCACTCTTCTTTGATCCGTCATTGGGAATATCACGTCCTTCATGAACTGGTGATACAATATCTGTGACATCAGCTAAAAGCTCGTCATCAACCTGGTTCAGCTGTTCTTTGCGGATTTCATCAATTATGTCCTCCAGAGTCTTCTCTCTGTCATTGGATAAAGATTCCTTTAAGGCTTCGTCTGTCACACGTTTGTCTTGGATCAGTTCCAGAAGTGTTTTTCCATCTTCGTTTTTCCAATCTGGGGTAATAAAATGAATCTCTATGCAGTGCAACGTTCTGATCATCCATGTGAGGAGACGTGGTTCGTGATTTCTTGATGATTCAAATCGCTTCATAAGAGCATCAAACAGCTCAGAGACCTGCTTTGGGCTCCATTTGATGTTTGTAACCAGTCCTTTCAGCTTCTGGAGGACGAGCTCTCCATCATCATCCTCCTCATCCATTTTAAACATAAGATCACAAATGTCTGGTATAAAAGGACAAAAAATTATTTTGAGATTTTTTTCTTTGAATTACAATACAATGGAAGCTTCAGTTAACATCATCATTACACTGAGAATCAAGTTGTGTGTTTTTATTCTGATACTCACCTGTGAACATGATGAGATGTCAGTCGATGTGAGTTCATCAGGACGTCTCAGCTGATCTGCTGTGTTTGTGTTTGATTCTGTGTTTTTATGTCATTGTTTTAGTTTCTCTTTCACATGTGTGTGCGGGCACGGCCACAAGGGAATGTCCTGCCGCACCTTTTACTGTAACTTAAGTTACTTTGGAGAAGTCATTTTGATAAAGTGCTGCAGAGCAGATCTACAGGAAGTGTTCCAACCAGGAATAATTTCAAAATTAAATGAAAACTTTCCTCATAAATATCAAACAGTGTTGATGTACAGAAACAAAAACACAAACCAGCATCTTAATCTTTTGTGTTCTTCTGGACTCTAAAGGTTTGCAGTGTTACAGTGAAAAGATAAAAAGAAAACAACAAAGGACTTTAAAAAGAGTTCTATAACCATTTTTATTTTTTGCTGAGTCAGCCTAAAACTTTTCACTGTCTTCCTTCTGCGTTTGCTGCTGTGAAGAGCACAAATAGCCACAAACAAAAACTGTGGGCGTGTCCTGTTTGGTTAAGTCGTGCCACGCTTTGGCAGACCTCTTTGTCTCTGTGTGGAAAGAATTTAAAGATACTGATCAATGGTTTTAATCTGGTTCTTTCATTTCTTTGACACATGGTTTCCTGGAAGCAAAGCAGTTAACCTAACCCCTTTAAAAAGGAAAGTAAAAGCATCTCTGCTCTTTGTTATGATGGTGTTGCAGGCTGCCTGACAGCTTTGTTAGAATGATGCTGGTGTTCAGCTGATGATATCTGGTGACTGAAGAAGATGAAGTGACCTGTCTTCCTGCAGCTGTGGGCTTTGATACACGGTTGGACAGTTTCTGCCTGAAGGTCAAAGCTTGACGAGCTCAAACTGAACTTCCTTGTGAGACAGAGTTCAATACAAACACTGAGCACACGTTTCTGACATGTTTCATTTGCATCCAATATCAGTTTAACAAAGTCTTACCTGCAGACCACAAGTCAATAACTGCTGGTGCTAAATCTGAATATTGATTTTATATAACTACAGTTTGTAATAAGAAAACTCAAATTAAAAATAAAGTCGCAAGTAGCGATGATTGGGCCCTCGCACCTGAGTGCACGTCGAGCCCTGGCACCCTCGAGCAGTGCCGCACTCAGAGGTTTCTGCGGTCGGGGCTCAAATAGATGATCTTAGCTCAGTAGGCTGCTCGGGTCTTGCGTCAGTTGGCTGTCAAATGTCTCCTGTGCCCATTAAGTGGCGTTGGCAAATGCCCAGTAATTACATGTCATGATGCTGTATGTAATGTCTGCACCCATCCTTGAAAACTTAAGGTCACGGGCTCATGATTATCAATCTAATGCTGATTTCCTGTTGCCACTAGGTGGCGTTTTATTTGTGATGCTGGCACATAGATGTGTACAGACTCACACTCTCATGAAGCATGTGAAGTCTGGGACAGACTAGCCAATGTAAACTTGAGATATGGCAATATGGTGTCCTGTGGCGAATGATTGGAACACTTAAATCACAGGGTTGCTACGGCAGCACCGTTTCATGCTCTATAAAACATGTGATAACTATTAATGGCTTATTTGTCTAGATTACGTTCAGCAATTTAGATCAATATCAGCTGGACGTCTTAGGAGGAGTTTGTTCAAATACGAGGCCTGAAAATGGCGAGAAGACCACCTTAAATTGAACCTGGCTGGCTTCCTGTTGGTTTTTGGACATGGCTCCAGGAGACTTTTTTGCACGTCTCAGCATGTCACACGAGCCTGCACGATTTTGGCTACACACAGGAAGTGTAGCATCGGGGTTGAGGTTTTGAAAATTTCTGGAGCTTGAAAGTCAAAAAGGCCCAAAATCAGGGGGTTGCTATGGCAACACTGTTTCATTTTCTACTAAACCCTTGATCTCTTTTGATGGCCTACTTGTCTAGATTATGTTCAGGGATTTTGATCCAAATCAGCCGGATGGCCTAGGAGGAGTTCGTTCAAACACGAGGCCTAAAAATGACAAAAGATTAATTACACTTAAATTGAACCAGTTGTAGCTGACTCCTGAATGCAAACCTGGGACTGCAGGAAATGTGATTACCTAACCTTAAAAAAGAGCTGAAACTCTGCTACAGGCTTCACTTTTGGGCTCCAGCAGTGAAACACTGAACTGTGATGACTGAACCTGAGGCCACTGACTGGTCACAGTCTGAGTTAAAGGATGTAATCACACACAGCAGCTTGAAAGGCTGATGAAAGAGCTGTTGCTGTAAACTTTGGCGCCACCTTGTGTCGGCCCCGAGTTCTGAGGATGGGAAACCACCTGAGGTCATGTGACCTGCAAGAACCTGCAGCAGGTACCTGCATGTGTCTTTCTACTTGTTTTTTAACAGGCTGAGCAGCAGGGGCTTAAATTGCCATTAATAATGCTGATTAAGGTAAATTTGTTATGAAGGAATCGGTTCAGCTGAAAGCAGCTGTGAGTCTGATTTACAGACTCTGACTCCTTTACTCTCTGCATTAAAAGTTAGAAAACCAAACTTCATGTAAGAGTTTTGTAATCATGTTCATGTGGCTGCTGAGTCAGCCTAAAAGGTTCTTCTTTGCTGCTGTGAAGGCCACGAGATGAAACCACAGACAGAGCTGTGGGTGTTCGGTTGAAGTCGTGTCACGCTTTGCAAACTTCTTTGTTTCTGTGTGGGAAGCATTTGATGATACAGATCGATGGTTTAATCTGGTTCTTTCATTTCTCTGACAGTCACAGTTTCTTGGAAGCAGAAATAGAGACATGAACATTAGAGCTAAATAATAATGAGGTGCTGGATGTCTTGAGGGCGTCTTTGTCACTCTGGACTCGCCCTGAGACCTTTTCATCCTGAGACTCTGAGACCTCTGAGACGAAGAATTCATCATCATCAGTGATCGGGTCACAGAAGATGTTCAGATGTTCGGAGGTTCTCTCAGTTTCT
>VOQJ01032937.1:66292-79964 GCA_015052665.1 Apistogramma diplotaenia | reverse complement strand
GTAGACAGGAAAAGAAAAAAAGGGGACAATAAAATAATAAAAAAAAATTAGCATCAATATTTTTTTTTCCTGAGGCCTAAAAAAAAAAAAAAAAAGGAAAATGCCTCAAAAGAATTTATTTATTTAATTCTGCAGCTTCATCTTTATACGTAGATTTGAAGAATACAAAAAATACCAAAGTATAGCACCATGTCATGGTTTAATAAGACAATAAGTTCATTTAACAGCCTTCTGTTTGATTATTATTGTTGCACTGCAAGCTTGATTTTATCAGTTTCTTTTTTTAAAGAGATATAACATCAAACACCTTATATCATTCTGTTTTCTTTTTAGTAGTCTTTTGTTTTTCTTTGAGATGTAGTGTGCACCATGAGTGGATAAATGTTTTTCACCAATATGATAAGATCACTAGAAGATACATGAAGAAACCCCTACATATCATACACATATGATATAGCAGCTCACCAGCTGGATGCGTCTTTCTTAAGGGTCAAAACACTTAGTAAATGATCAGTTCTGGTAAACTGCATCTCTGAGTGTTGTTCATCACTGGTTGGTTGCATTATTTATTTGATGTCATTTCAGAAGTATGCATTTTGACAGGATTCTGAAGACACAAATTCAGTATTATATCTAAAGTTCGCATCAATCTTTTCATGGGTGGTCCGATGTATTTTTTCCTTCTTCCGTGTAGCGGGATGCAGAATGGCGACATTTGACGAGTATCACTGACGTGCAGGTCGGATAGAGAGCGACCCGGTTTTTCAGAATCAGGTTGAAAAGATCGGATATGTATCGGATTTAGGACCACATATCCAAGTGGCCTGGGTAAAAATCTGATCTGTGTTGTTCAGACTGACATGAAAAGATCAGATACAGGTCGCATATGGGCAAAAAAATATGATTTTGGTCACCTCAGGCTACAGTGTGAACGTAGCCTGTGGGTGCCCGCATATTATAAAATCATATAAGTCACTAAATTAAAATCATAACATTTGAGCCAAAATCTCTCAGAAAGTTAACGCGTTATGTTTTATGATTTTTAAAAATTAATTAGCAAAGGAAAAGATTGGTGGCCACAGCATAACCTTACTTTCCCTGAGGAGACAAAAATAAGAAACTAAACCACATGACCTGCTTTTATAAAGTGTTTTGTAATAAATGCAGCCTCAGTATATTAGATATCAAAACAGAGTTATTCTCTCTGATCATTGTAAATTGTGCCTGTGCCCTGGGAGAATTTGACCTCTCTGTGGCGCACAGAGGCATCCACACCACTAGGAGGAGCTGTAGTCGTGGGAATTTGCATCTCCAGGTGTGAACTGGTCCCGCTGCTGACAGCATACCGGACTGCAACAGGTGTCCTGCGCTCAGACCACCAAATAGTCAAACTCGTGGGTGTGCTGTCGGAGTCACGGCCGGGAAATGGCCGGGAAATAAAAGAGGATAAGGAACTTTACGTGAGCAGAAGTTAAAAGGTAACTTAACTTTTTTATCCCCTCCTTCTATGAAGTTGGCGTGACGTGGACTAATCCTCCACATTATACAGGTACAGGTGCGTCGAGCCGACAGGTGGTTTCCTGGCAGTTCCTTGTTTTTGCATCTGGTTATTTCCGCAATGACAATGAAGTTTCTATATGGCGAAACCAGATACTTTAATGAAATGCACCAGTTCTGGGCTTTGCCAATAGCAGTATTAGGTCAGTTAAAAAATAATTAGATCAATAATTAATAGCAGTACTACTTTCTTGTTCCTTGTATTGTTTTTGTTTGTTCCCGGTTTTGTGCCGGGGAAGAAAAATAGTCACTGAAGCATTTTAAGATTGCTCAGCTCTACGCCATGCTGTCTTTGAACGCGGCGCCGAACTGACGTGACACAACAGACAAACATTTAATCATTAAATCAACAACATAATCATGGATTTATTTATTTATTTATTGTATGGATTTAAAAAATTTTTTTAGTTTTATAAGAAAATCGTCAGTGCAGCAGCAGGCCTATATGGCCATTCGTCCTCACATAAAGCCTATTTCTTTTCTTTCTTTCTTTTTTTCATAAAAATGCTCAGCTGACATGTAAACATGCAGTGTGATAGAGGTGGAAAAGAAAACTGATTGGTCATTGTTTACTATATATACAGGTAGCTGTGAGATGAGTCAGGGGTGCTGAGTGTATGATAAAAAAAACCAAACTTAGTCTGAGCCGATCTGCTGGACAAACACCATTTCTAAATGATCCCAAAGATCAATTGTAAACCAGTGTTTTATATCCCTGCCAAGAAAGCGTGAGGAAGATTTTCATGGATTTAACAGTAGATTCATTGATACTTGAAAATAACTGCAGTCTAAATAGGAATACTTTATATGCAAACTAGTGAAATATCTGTACTTACTACTTTATATTTTCTGTCTGTGCCTCTCAGTTTGAAGCGCTCCATGTGACACCGAGTAGGAGAGACTCTAAGCTGCGAGACCATGAAGAGAATCAAGCAGATTGACATTAAGCGAGCCCTTGCTATGTCTGGCAGCTTTAACTTCCTGTGCTCCTGTGCTAAAGCGTGCCTGCTTCCCTTCCTCACCCTGTACTTCAGACAGCTGGGCCTGACTCCTGCCATGACAGGCATCATTATGGGTACCAAGCACTTTATTACCCTGGTGTGGAGCCCCGTGGTTGGCCTGCTCTCCAAACACTACAACAAGAGGCGAGTGGTGATCTGCAGTTCCGTTGTGTTTTCGGCGACAGCCGCTCTGCTTCTCCTGCTCATCCCGCCTGCGGATGTGCAAACACAGATTTGTAACGCGTCGGATCTCAGTGTCGGTCCAACCCAAACTCCAGCTGATGAACTGCTTGTGAACAGCACTGGTCTTGTAACATCGCAGCCAACAAAACCTCTTGTTTCCCAGTCATTTGTCACTTCTCCTCATAGCACACTCGCTGATACGAAAGCTCCTGTTATTACAAATGAAACTTCACATCATCACCATCATCATCATAATCATACAACTGAAACTCCTCCTCATGTGTCACAAGACAATGAATCGGTGTTGATTGGCAACGGGTCCGTGGTGTTTTATACCAGCAGCTCTTTGGTGACTCCAGTGAGGAGTAAGAGGTCTGAGCTGAGATCAGAGCAGCCCAGTGAGGAGAAAGAGGAGAGCAGTTTGGGCTTCCTGAGCAGTCTGAACACAATGGACAGTCAGCACCAACTCTTCTTCTTGATACTCATCATCATGTGTGTGTGGGAGGTTGTGTCAGCCCCTCTGGAGTGGACTGTAGATGACGGCCTGTATGAATATTTAGATTTTGCGGACGCATCGGATCACTACAGCAGCACCAGGGTGTGGGGTGTACTCGGAGCAGCATGTGGGGTCGGGGGAACAGGGTTGCTGGTGAGTCAGTTGAGATGCCTCCTAGCTGCTCAGACCCCCAGGAGTGTGGTGCATTTCTACTGCTATGTCGGCCTGGCATTTCTGGTTTTCCCCCTGGCCATTTCACTCCCTCTTTACCTGAACAAAAAGCGAGACAGGACCAGTGGGCTCCTGAAAGCCCTGCAGCTGGTACGTGGCTCCGCTCGTGCTCTGCTCTGCGCCTTCACCACCCTGCTGGTTGGGGTAGCGAACTCGGCCGTGGATAACTTCCTCCTGTGGCAGATGCAGGATCACGGCAGCAGTGAGCTGCACATGGGATTGTCTCTCGCCATCGCTCTGCTCTCACAGGCCGCATTCCCTCTGATGGCGGGCCGAATCTCCAAGCTGCTCAGCCCAGGAAGGATACTCACAGTTGGGGCCGCGAGTCTCGGGCTACAGTGCCTCTACTACTCCTTCCTCTGGGGAGCGTGGGCTGCACTGCCTGCTCAGGTGTTGAGCTTTTTCAGCAGCGGTGCCATCTGGTGGGTTGTGAAGCTCCAGTGTGAGGACATTGCCACACTGGCGGCTGAGAGGAGTGTTGGGAGGGTCTACAATTCCCTCTCTATTCATCTGGGTAGTGGACTGGGGAGCTTTGCCGGAGGGTTTGTGGTACAACGCGTCGGGCTGATGTGGCTCTTCAGAGGAATGGCGATGGGGCTGATGGTGTGGTGTGTGTGCCTGCCTCTGCTCCAGTGGAAAGCCCCTCACCAGCGCAGGATTAACTATTCCCGCCTCTTGGCAGCTGACGCAAGTGAGGCCAGTGACTCAGAGTCTGAACAGGAGAGAGACTGGCTTGATAAAGCAATGGAAAATGACACAAGCAACAACAATGAAAGAAGGGTAAACCACTAAATCATCCAGAGCGCGACGGTACTAAAAGAAGCTTAAAGCCGTTCCACGAATAGAAGAAATTTACTGTCTCAAAATATATTCATCACATTTTTTCTATTAATATGGAAATAGGAATCATCATTCCCCTCCAGCTCTGCAGCTCGCTTAAAGACGTGCCACTCTTCATATGACTGATTTCCCACCCTGACAGGTTTAATTAGAATCAAAAGTGTTGACTTTTCCTTCTCATTACTTTTCCATCTGAATTAAATGTTATGCCATCCCATCTGTCCTTCCATTTTTATCAGTCTGCAAGTGTCAGCTGCACGGAAGAATTTAGGGCTTCAACTCTGGGCCCCCTGAGCTTTTTCCTAATGTACATTTGCATAAGCAGTTATTGTTTTCTAAAGCAAACAAGGCAGCAGGATTATGTGCTAGCAAAGCAATTAGAGCAGAAGCTCCTCCGGAGGTGTGTAAACACAAGACGTGTGCAAAAGGTGATGCCAAACTGTTGCACCACATCCAAACCCACTCGTTATCAGCTGGAAAAATTTCCTTCCGTCACTTATCACCTTCATGTCTCCTTCTGGACTCTAAACTGAACTGAGGACATGATTACACAAGCTGAAAATCTTTGTGCTTGTGTTTAACAACAGGGCTTGGAGCACATTCAAAATGTATTGTGCAAAATGTGTATACGTGTAAGAATATGTTTGTCTGATTTGTATTTGGGCTCATGTCACCACTGCTCTACTCATAGACTGTAAAGAGATGGGTATAGGCCTGTGAAAGCTTAACCCTGCATTTTCTTTGCAGCGACCAGCAGTGGGTGACTGCTCTGGTTGCAGAAAAAGTCCATTTGTATAGATGTCTATATAAAAGGCAACCAATTTCTCACTTGATTTATAGAAAATGCTTTTCTTATGAGCTTATGGTCTCAGTTGCTGATGTCACAGCTTCTCAATTTGTCAATTATGGTCCAATTTCAAGGAAAATAGACGATAAATCAGAGTATGATTTAGGGTTCAGCTTCCTTATAACTGACAAAGTGGATCAGATTCAGTCTTGCTCAAAATGGTTTTGCCCAAATTGCTGAAATAATTGCTTTAAAAACCAGTGGCTGCATCCATCTTTTGTATACAGTCTGTGGGAATATAAGTGAAAAAAATGTCAGGAAGTTGTGAAGATTCTTTTTACCTTAAATTATGTCTTAAAATAATAGTGCTAAACATTTAATATCTATGCAGTGAGGTGAGGATTGCTGTCTTTTGCTTTGAGCAATATCAGACCCTTGTGCTGCTTCCAACCAGTTGCAGACGGTATGTGAAGTCTAAACCAATCATGCCAAAAAGTATAGCTGCAGATATTTTTTTAATGTTATGTTAAAGAAAAGATTGTCATAATTGTTATATATTTGAATGTTCATACTGCTACTGTTATGATGTCAAAGCCAAAGAAAATACCAAAAACTTGTCATTTCAGAGAAAAAACTTGAATCTACCACACATCATGAGCCAGTTTTGGAAATAGTATTCACTCTGTGGGGCTTCCAAATGTTCTTCCCATCCCAACATGAATGATAATCATTTTCCTTTAAATGCTTCTGGGCTTGTGGCAGCAGTGTGAAATGTCTGGCTGGATTTCTGGCTGTGGAACATGGCTACCTATGGCACAGTCGCAGCTCCTGCATGCAGACGGATGCACGCCGCACTCCCCGAACATCTGGCTGCCGCCTCGAGGGCCTGGCTGCATGAAGTCGCGTTTTCTCCAGTTTGAGAGCTGAACTCAGTGAGGCACAATGAAAAATTCATGATGAAAGACAGCTCGATTCTCCTGTGGAGGATTTCACTGTTGTGATTACAGAGCAGCAAACCATTAAAAAGGCAGACGCCTGTTAAACCACTGTTTCCTGTTGTTTTAAAATGAGGTGTGGGAAGAGTGACCAAGCTTTGCACCTGGACTTTCTGTGCCTTTGCATCACATCGCAGTTCACAGAACATTCAACAAATTAATGGAGCGACTTTTTTTTTTGTGACCACCACTGTAGTCCAGACTGAGATAGACCGACATGAAAAGACACTGGTGATCCGCAGAGGATGAAGCCATTGAATATTTTAACGGTGGCATTGGAAATTTTGACTAAAAAAGTCTCATTATTAGTTGATTAATTTCCATGAGTCCCAGTTCAGATTCTCATGGTCCTCTGAGGGTTGAAGTGTAACAGTATCAGGTACATTTTGGGTCAAAAAGTGCATCTCTGTCTTTGAGGAAGATGATCAATAAAACCATTTGGCTTTGGGCTCCTTATGCAAAAAAATAATAATAATAATTTGACATGATTTTATATCTTGATTTGACTCCATGTGTGATAAAGAAATTTAGTCAGGAGCGTTTTTAATGGATTTAACTGTAATTTTCCACTTTGTACTCGTTGCTGCGCTCTCGCCGCTGCTCTATGTGTCTGTCAGTAGGTGGCGCCTCGGAGCGCGCATGTGGCGCATCAGCTGTTCCAGCCTCAGAGATCCGCTGTAAAACTGGACGGATTCAGCATCAGCTGGCAGCTCTCCTCTCTTTGCATTTCCTCAGATGTTTCGGCAATGCTTCACGGACCCAGCGGAAACCTTTCAATATTCATTTTCAGGCTGAGAGAGTATCTCCTCTGAATTCCCTTTGCAGTGAAAAGGGCAGGGTATTTTTTTTCTGAAGACCATGGAAAAAGAGAGAAAATCCTCTCAACTGTACGGCGCGCTAGAAAAGACGCAGGTGGATGAAGCCATGGAGAAATCAAGTGAGTTTCTGAGTGTGATTCGGGGCGCATGCGTTTGAGTTTGCCTGGGTGCAACTGCATGAAGTAATCACGGAAAGAAGGAGAGTTTAAGAAAATATGACTGAAGGTTCAAATCACTGAATATTTCCACTGTGAGCGTCAATTAAAGTTGTATGACAACAGGGCCGTAGCTAGGATCTCAGGGCTCCCACGGGGTGGGATCGATTATATGTTTAAGAAGTTTACCAGATTAGATCAGTTTGATACTGTTTATCTACCTGCACCCTGCTGATGTTCTAAGAACCATCTGCTTTATATAGGGAATAAAATTATGATTTTCATTACATTTTCTCTGTCGAATACGTTCACGTTTAAAAATAAAAATACAAAAACAGCAATTTTACAAAAAGCAACCAGCAGCTGTAACACGGTTTCTGAAGATAATCCTATAATTTGGGAAAGTTGCTGGGAAAATGGTTTAGCTGATCCCTTCTAATACCTCAAACCCTTTAATCTGATGACTATTGTATTAATTTTTTTGGCCTGTAAAAGATCATCTACACATATTCACTTTTCTGTTGTGTAAGAAGAAAGGTGGTGCATTGAGACATGAACAAGTGATCCAGTTATTCATAATAAGCAGCTTTTTCCGTCGCTAAATGTTTCCTATTTAATTCCAACTAGTGTCTAGAGACAGATGATGATGCTCTTGCCTGTGCACCACAGCTGAGCTTCAAACATTCAAAGTCAGCATAGAGATGCTAATAGTTCTAACTGCAATAATTTATATCCAGCCAAAATTATGTGTAAAACAAAGTTTCAAGGAGCACAGCCCACTAAGTTTCATCCTGCTGCTTCTATCAAGAGTCACACTAGTGACCCAGCAGCCATACATGCATGTGCCATAACACTGTCTCCACCGTGTTTGACAGATACAGATGATGTGGTTTGTTTCAGATCATGAGTTGCTTCCTTATTTCTCCATACTTGAGAAATAAGATGTTTTCTGGTGAAGTCTAATCTGACCTGCCTGTTCTTAAGCGTCACCAGTAACAGTATCTCCTCTGGCCATCTAACTGCTTGCCAGTCAATTCTCAAGTTACTTTTCAGCTTCTAAAAATGGGGGCTGTGTATAAAAACTGCAAAACTTCTGTTAAATTAAAGGTGACAGTCTGCATTTCTTCTGTTTGATTTAAAACCACAGTGGAGCTGCGTGGAGGAAAAATTACAAAAATTGCATCATGGTTTATAAACTTATGGACCTGACTATACTAACTTGTTCTTACTCACATCCCAAATTCTCTCATGCATTCAAAAGAAAAAAAAATTGACAGATTGTCTGCAAAAGAAATGCCATCTAAGATTTTTGGATGAAGAACTCAAATTGAGTAAGCAGTGCAGTTTGCATGTTGACACGAAGCTTCTGTATAACGCGCATGATTTAAAGTGACAGTGTGGAACCGTTGTGACAGCCTTTCTGAGAGCAAAAATAATAATAAGAACACATGAAGATTGCTTCAACACCAAAACACCTGCTAATAATTAATATGCCGGCGAGCAGCAGTTGGATCGCTGTGTGAGGAGTTTAAGAGTTTGTGGGTTTGTGTTTGCTTGCTGTTCCCTGGTGATTCAGTGTGATTGTAGTGTCTTTTCACACAAGGTCGGGGTAATTAAAAGCCAATCCAAGCACTGCTGGATGACTCATCGCTCCTGGTGAGGAGTAGGAGGCTGCAGGGGCAGGGTGGGGAATGCAGTTATTCAGGGATGTGCAGAGAATTACTTGGGGCAGATACCCACAGAGCTCTGATCACATCATAGCAGGATGCTGATTTTGATGTGAGGTGGTTTCAGGGTTGCAATTTTGCAGATTTGACTGTTTTTTTGTTCCTGCTGAAATTTGCAACACATTACTCTTTTTTTTTTTTTGGCAAATTCTAAATGCAAACTTAATGCAATGAAGTGCAGTTACATATTGAATAAAAAGTCCATTGTTGCAACACAGGTGGACACATCTTTATGGTTACTCAATAGATCTTCACAGCGAGGGTGAATTATTAACACTCTCTCATAAATTTAAAACCACCTCCAAATGAAGATTGGATTTTAAAAAATGACATTTTTCCTTGCCATTCCTAAAATAACTGAAATCAATGAAATAACTGTAGAGGCAGCCCTGCTGGCACCGATCTACCTCCGGGCAGCCGCATGCACACCAAGTTGCAAACATTTGGAATCTACAGCAGCAATCATGACTTTGCTTTTGGTGCACGTGGATAACAATAGCGAGCATGAATTACCTGTGAGACATGCCAAGGAACAGCACCCACAGTACCAATGCTCTGCACCTGGGTCACTTGAAAAAATGCAGTTATCAGGTTATTCTGTGCACCGGCCCTGTTGCTGCATTTAATAGTAATCAGCCATTCTTGTGATGATTGCTCATCTCACTGTATGCTCTGCAAGGGGTAACAGTTAAAAAGGGAGACATCATGCCAGACCTGGCAGTGTGCCTGAGGTGACCATATTAGGGATATTTACCCCTACTGGCCTCAAGTGGAAAAAACACTCAAATGCTGCAGCTTTTGGCTCACAGGGATTGTACACTGAAAAATTTGGCCATGTTTATTATGAGCATACACTTTTGGGATCATGCATATTAAATTTTTATTGTTGAAGTTCCTTTCATTTCAAAATAAAATGGTCAGTAACTGCCCTCCACTGATGATGATTGGTAGCCACGTGTAACTGCAGGTGAGTGTGTGTTGCTGTTCAGAATCATCTTTTAGCTCTTCATAGTTTTTCACTGAACTCAGCTCATTTGCATTAGAATATCATATGATCTCGGGTATATGTCATGGATGAATTCCTTATCAAAGCCCACGCTTGAATGACAGTAACGCTGTCAACGATGCAGATTCAAATAATGATGAAGATAGCCCTTGAGTGGCATCTAGTTCTTCCTTAACCCCGCCCCCGTCCCCCTTTTGTTTGAAACCCTGCAAACAACAGTTTTTTGATCTTGTCTGTCTTTCAGCAGATGACGTCATCTCGATGGCCGACTCCACGATCACAGTCGAGGACATTGAAGGCGAGCTGTTCAGAATTGAGCGAATACGCGACATTCTCGTACGGAGAGAGTCAGAGCTGAGATACATGTAAGATCTGCCTGTTGTGTTTTTTTTGCTTATGATTTATAGGTGTCCCTCTGTTGGAGGGGGAGAACCTTGGTGACATTATCTTCAGAGGATAATATATTCTTCTGTTGTCTCGTCACGCTTTACTGTTTGGTCCTCTGCTGCTACACACACAGTAAAACGTCTAAGTTCATCTGAATACACCAAGGTTCTGCAAACACACCCTCAGGAGTCAGAGATGATGCACCACAGCTGTCAGCCTTCAGCAGCTGGAACAGCCACGTGCGTGATGGAAGTGAGGAAAACAGCCCTGTTATTTAAGGTCTTAGCAGCCTACCAGCACACTTCCACCCACGGTTTGTTTGTGATTTTGTCAGATCTTGAAAGATGGCCTTTCTTTCTACTGCGGCTTTAAAAAAAAATTCACTCACTTTCTATCGTGACTTTCTCATTATTTTGACACAGCAATGGGAGAGTAGGAAGGGGAGGCTAACTCTGCATAATATGGTGAGATGGAAATCTGTTTTGGCTTTTGATAAAACATGTCACAACCATCATCGCCTTCTTTTTTTTCTTTTTTTTTATTTACCATATCAAACTACAGCCTGTAAGATTCATTATACACACACTCAGATTTCCACTGACTGTAATTCTGCCCAGTGGACGGTCCCAGTTAAGAAATATCACTTCTGACTTTATTTGTTCATGTAATTTTAAACAACATGGATGCCACAATGATTTATTATTGCTTAAGCAACAAGTTTATAGCTATTTCCTGTTTAGGTTGTAATGAATAAATAATGTGTTGCCTGACTTTTTATAAGAATAACTGCCAATAGATGATTTTCAATTTACTTTGTGGATTGTGTTACGACCTATTACAAAGAAAATGTTTTTTCAGTATGTAGTAGTGTATAAAAGTCTTTACACAACACCGCCATGGATTGGCCCCCTCAGAGGCCGGACCTCAACGTTACTGAAGCAGTGTGTGATCATCCTGACAGGGAACAGAAGAAAAGGCAGAAACATCCAAAGAACCCTGGAGAACCTGAAGACTACTATCATATTAAATACTGTGTTTCCATGTTTGCACATGCTTCAATGAATTGCTGCAGCTTTTCCACATTTTCCTGGCAAAATATAAAGCAATGAGAGTTGGCTCAAGACTTTTGCACAGTGCTTTATGCATGCCCACCTTTAATCCAAAATGTGCTACTGTAAAACAAGCATGTGCTTTTAACACTATCAGTTAGCTGTTGGAGAATTGCATCAACAAAGAGAAAACAGGACAACAGTCAGAGCTCCTCTTTAATCTGGAAGTTTAAAGACTAAAAAGATTAAAGGTAAAAAAAAAAAAAATTAAAGGTGATATTTCTTATCGTCATTCTTGAAGTTAAGCTAAGCTCCTAGCTTAAGATAAATTTTTTACTGTATTGTGTTTATCTAATATGTTAAAAAAAGAACTAAAGAAAGAAAAAAGCAAGTAGCCATATTTCCAAAAACTCGTCCTTTGAAGGAGACTTTTATTATTCAGCACAGTTTGGATTCATAATAGTTTCAGTATTATTTTGCTTTTTCTGTGGTGGGTTTTTTACTACTAAAGTCTTCTTATAGGCATCTGATGCCACCTCATTCTATAGGCTCCCTGTAACATTCATACCCACTCCTACTTTCATACATTTTTGAATAAACACTTCACTGTGAGCCCATGATTCATCCCGACACATATGCAGCTGAAGTGCACTGAAGTGAAACATATTTTATTAAACCAGCAGCACAGAGTATATCTATTATAGTCATTTCCCTCTTTTTGCCATTACTGTTTGAGCAGCGCATGTGTACACACACTCATGTGCGCACAAATACAGCCACATACACAGATAATATCCATGCAAGCTGCCCCTGTTGTTTTGAAATCACCATCAGAGTCAGAGGATGAAATGAGATCTGATACAGCCAGGTCTGATTCATTCACAGAGAGCAATGTGGCGGTGTTATTTCTGCTAATAAACCCACAGACCTCATTGTCATCTGGGGCCAAAATCTGAGTCCAGTGTTTGTCTGTTTGATATTATGATGGCTTTATGTAGCGATGAGGGGGGAATTACCTTGTTGCCACGTGAAACATTCTGTTTCTTCAGTAAAAATACTTGGAGGCCGATTTTAATTCTTCTTTTTTAACTCGATATCAGCTACAGACATCTAAAGTTTCCTTATTTGTCTGTTTTTCTTCTCAGGATGGACGACATCCAGCTCTGCAAAGAAATCACAAGGCTGAAGAAGGAGCTGCAGAAGCTTGTTTCAATTCCAGGTAAATGAAAACAGTAGCCTGTGTATTCAGCATGTGTCACGTTGTCTTTAGCCTGGTGACAGTTTGCTTTGAACAGGTCCCTTGTAGTTTTTATTCACCCTGTTGTGATTGAAAAAGCTATCAGCTGTGTGCAGTAATACAGTGTGTTCCTCTGTCCCACGAGTACAAGGACTGGAGTCAATTAAACACATCTTCAGAATGAGTTTGGTGTCAATAAAGAAAATACTTTTTAAAAGAAAGGTTTCGGGTCAAACAACATTAAGCCTCAGGAGCCTTTTCTGTGTTCCACTTGAATTTTGGTCATTTGGTCTATTGTCATAGGAATATTCACATTCCTCTGCTCGTTAAGTTGAGACGGCGGCTGAGATACAAAAGACGGTTTCTCTGGCAACTAAAAGTAAAAGTGTTTATTAGCCTGTAAAATCATAAAAACTACAGTACGCGGGTAAACACTGACATGACTATGTTACTCTCAGCATTGTGTGCAACACATGTAGCAACGTAGCATCACACTGAGCAGATGGTGATGCACGCTCAAAAACCACGTTATGGTTACAGTGCAAGAACTCAATGGGAATGTGGAGAACAACACTGGAGGCCAACTTCAAGCCAGTTGCATAAGTCAACATCAAGTGCAGGATTTATCAAGGAGATGCTCTGATCCACGCCACTAGGATCTGCAATAATGAGATCAGAATGTCATTCATACAGGAGAAGTGTATTCAGATGTAACAAAGAGATGGAAGGTGATCAGAACTGAGGGGATTGCCCTACCACAAGGCAACATTGCAGACATTGAGGAGAGCTACAAATACCTTGGAATCCCACAGACCAATGGGAACCACGAAGACCTCTTCGCTAGGGAAGTTGCAACCTTCAAGTATGTGCAAAGAGTGAGACAAGTCCTAAAGACTCAGCTGAATGGGAAGAACAAGATCTGGGCTATCAACACCTACACCATGCCAGTTGTCAGATAATAAGCTGGTCAAAGGAAGAGGTGGAGGCCACTGACATCAAAACAAGAAAGCTCCTTCCCATACATGGAGAGTTTCACCCCAAATCCAGCACCCTTTGGCCCTCGTTAAACTCACTCAAATCCCAAATTGTTTTTAACACTTGAACTTAGAGGGCAAATTGTTCACGTGCTCCCCAATAGATCCCACCCACTAACAGGTCCCCCGATCCTCTTTGTAATTATGTTTCGTCTGATCTATATATATA
>VOQJ01032937.1:35683-66272 GCA_015052665.1 Apistogramma diplotaenia | reverse complement strand
TTTATATATATATATATATATATATATATATATATATATATATATATATATGCTTGTGTATTAGTACTGAACATTTTTTACTAGTAAAACTCACCCCTAAAGATCAGAACTGGTCCGACCCATATTCATTGATCCCAGAAGACAGATTCTTGTCCTCTTGTTGCCATGAAACTGGCATTTCTGCTTTGGGGTGAACTGTGCCAGCAACAGCTGGACAGTGCATTGGAATACCTTTGGTGATCCCTTTGACCATTTCATAAAAGCGCTTGAATTTCAGTTTGTACAATACAATGGTTCTTGTGTTTTGTATTTCATTTCGTGTTTATTGCATTCTTTCAGAGCTTAACATCTTACAGGGTAAACAGGATATCTTGTCAGCAGATGTGAATGAAGTAAAAATCACATAGCAGCAAAATTATCTTCTACGGCCATTTGCATCCTTTCTCAGAACCTGCAGCAAACCTACAGAAAATATACTACAACTAATAATAGGCAGACTTATAGATTGGATTTATTATATAAATGTAGCTTAAAGGATCCAAATTCTTTCCAATTGCCTCCAGGGGGCGACTCCTGTGATTGCAAAAAGAAGTTCAGCTGTATAGAAAACGTAAATGACCCTACTGCTCACTAACCTCCATAAACATTTTGTCTGGTACTTTCTCATTTTATTGACTACAACATGATGGTCCAAAGAGACAGTGACACTGAGGATAAAGCAGCGTATGCTTTGAGTTGAAGCTCAAGGCTTCACAATGGGGCTTTACAGTCTTAATGGATGCTGTCACAGTGGATACATCCATCTGTTGTGTAAAGTCTGTTGTCAGACTGTCGCCTAAATCTTTACAACCAATAAGTACAGTGTCTAACAGAAGCCTTGTCTTGTGACAAACTAACAGACAAAGACAAGTCCAAAGAGGACAGGCAGAGAGAAGAGGAGCTGCTGCAGCAGATCAACAAGCTGGTGGAGACCAGAGACTTCCTTGTGGATGACGTAGAGTTTGAAAGGCTGAGGTGAGGCTAATGAAGAAAAGGAACTTTGACTGAGTGGCACTCTGCTGCTGCTCAGCCCACGTAGTCATTATGGCATTACAGAGGGAGCAAAGAGGTTTGCTTAAAGGCAAAAAGCATTTTCTGATTTGTCATGTAACTTTAGAGTTTATTATTGATTACGTAGTCTGAGGATTGTGTCAGAGCGCTTCAGTGACAGATTCTCCTGGAGAATAACCCAATGCTACAAGTGCCTGCAGCCTTAAAGTCTTAATTTTTCCTAATAAGTAGCGGTTGTTATTCTGAAGAAATATCTCTGGGTGACATTTTGCCTGTGTGCATAACAGGAATGTGACGGTTACTTCCTTTTATTCGTTAAAGTGAAAGTAGAAATGAAGACTGAACTGTGTTGATGAAGATATGTCTGTCACATTCACAGCGTGAGGTTTTCCTATATAAACCCAATGACATTTAACAAGCTGTAATAAAATCTTAAAGGCGCTAATTTGCAACTAAAAACAAGAAACTGTGCTCCTTCACAGGGAAATAGAGGAAGACAGAGAAATGGCAGCCTTCTTACAGTCCAAATTTCCCAAAGCCTTGGCTGCAAAAGGTGAGTTTAACCAAAAAGCAGCTAACTGACAATGATTGATGCCAGTTCACTACCTGGTATAAGTCAATGAGTGTGAACAAGTGCAGACTGTCACGCCCTCTCCTTTACACTTCAGGGGCTTCACAAGATCAGAAGGTGGGGTCTAAATCCCAGCAACCATCAGCACCGTTTATCACCAAAACCGGACTTACACTGCTGAAAGACTGCTGCGGCTTCACCTGCACCATCATGTAACTCAGTCCAGAGGAAAACTGTTGATTCTCAAAGCACTAACTCGGTGCTTTCATGCATCTGTTGTGTCCTTACGAGAAAGATTATATGGGTTTTGCTTTAATGTAAGTGACATGTATTAAAATACTTTATACGACTTGCTGCTGTGAAATACTGTGTTTATATGTATCGCAGCAGGAAAGCTTGCCGCCTTATGAATCTGCTAATGATTCCTTCTCAGTTACGGTTGTTAGATGTTATTATAGCTGCTCTGACAGTGCCGTTAGCCATTGGGGATATATTAGAAAGTGGAAGTGCACATCTCCCCAAGAGAGCAAAAAATCACATACCAATCTCACTTTGGCGTTTGCTGTGGTTGATGATTATTGTAATGACATTGTTATGACTTTTACTGGGCATTATTTTATTGTTCTGTTTTTTTAGCAAGAAGTCATATCATATTTGTTTAAGAAAAGGTGGTCAGCACACAGGACATGATTGAATGCAAATAACTGTGTCCACAATTTAGCATAATTTGGTGTGACTCTAAATGTAGCATCTTGCAATGTTGAAATAAAGATTTTTAATGTTTTTCCAGTGTGTTTGTCTTAACTATTAGATCCATCTGTTACGTCTGTAAGTGGTTCAAAATCATCCGATCATGAGTTGCTTCCCTCAGACTCCTCCACCACCTTCAACGTGAAGCGGGAGCCGGGTCGATCGTTGGAAGAAACCTTCTCAAATCCTCAGTGCATCCAAAGACCACACCCCCTGTGTGTACATCACATTCAGTTATAAAATCGTGAATGTTATTCAACTTTTTAGGTTGTTCAGAGATGCTCATCTGCACTCAATGGTTGTACCAAGTGGTTGTTTTAAGTTACTGCTGTCTTCCTATCAGCTTTAAGCTGATGCCTCACAGGTGTGATGTTCAGACTCTGCATGTAAGTATAATACAGAAAATGCCACACTGACAAACCATCGCTGTAAACACGCAGAAGCTACTTTGTGTCCGCTACACTTAGTGTAATTAACAGATAACAAAGGCTCTGTTCAGTGGAAGCCGGGAGCATAAATATCTGACCTGTTCGCAGGAATATTTTGCCGCCATCGTGTGCTTTACTGCCATGACAACGGGATGAGAGGCCGTCGCGCGTGTGTGGTGATGGTTTGAGGTATTTCTGTTCGCTGTGATGAGGAAGCAAACAGATGGTTTCAGTTCCACGTAACTTACCTCAGCTGCCCTCCTCCCCACACCACTAAGGCACACACACAATAATACACACTGCGGTCGCCGATGACTCATAAAATGGAGATTTATTGCTTCCAAAGGAGGGACCACTGTCCCGTAAATGCTTCCTGATGGACCATCCTGCCTGAATATGAATATTCACTTTCAGTTGCTGCCATCCATATTGCTTTTGTCTGAGCCTCTTTTACAGGCGGTGTTGTAGTCTCTTTTGTGCTGGCATAGTCATGACAGTTGATAAAGGCCGTCACAGCCGGATTCAGATAAACAGACCCGTGTATGGGCGAGCAACACTCTCCACTGTATTTAATTTGCAGGCTGAGAAGACTAATCAGGACTCCATACTGTGGGGATATAGACAAGTTACTGCCAACCCACTCTAATTAGATGCTTGTGAAAAAGCTTGTTCTCACACATAGCGCTGGCTGAGACATTAAAGAGTCCCAAGAAAGGCGATATTATGCTTCACCAATTAAAGACTTTATGCTTTCTTATTTCTTTCTTCTCTTGTTTTAACAGCTTTGACAGTAAGTTCTTCTAAATGCACTGAATAATCCCCAGTGGTGGAGGAAGCAAAGCAATTCATGGTGCTGCCCACGCATTTAGAGAGGCCTGCATCACTCCGCTCTCCCTCTGGAAATCATCTCTGACATTTACTCCAGGGAAAGTAAATGAAAGATCTTTATGTGCCTGCATGTCAGCCACTGTGAGGGGGAACAAAACAGAGTGGTATAGTAACAGGTAGTCACAGACGGGGAAAGGAAATGTTGGCTGAAGGAGAAGGGAACAGTGGTGGGAGGGAACACAGAGAAAACTTACAAAAGCTCTTTCACAGACATCATTGTTACACGGAGGAGTTTTAATTGCTGCTCTTTGTGGTATCTGCGATGATTACTGACCGTTTTCAGTACATTTTTATACACCATCTTCAATCAAAATTTGTCTGACAAATAAGAACTTTCTTGGGTGTAACAGTGACAAAAAGTGAATGAGCACTGATGGCTGCTGTTACTATTTCTGTCTCGCAGCAGGACTGCGGCCAGAACCCTACAGAAGAAGCAATGCTTTGTCAGTGATTCACTTCTGCTATCTTTGTATGTTCTCAGCAGATGCTCAGTTGACTTTGATGATGAAATCTACAGAATGAGCACAACATGACATTCTCTGTTGGCCATGTGTGGTTTGCTGGAGGATTCTTTTAGCATAATGCCAATCAATTTTTTGAGTGCATAAATATACCAACTTTAGTCTAAAAGTATTTAGTCTGTAGCCTGCAGCATGTTCAGTCTAAAATGCAACAAGAGTGCTGACAGGGACTAGAAAGACAGAGCATCTTTCTCCCATACTGGCTTCTCTTCATTGGTTCTCTGTTAAATCCAGAATAGAATTTAAGATCAAGGGCTTGAATAATCAGGCCCCATCTTCTCTTAAAGACCTCATAGTACTGTACCACCCTAGCAGAGCACTTTGCTCTCAGACTGCTCTCTTACCTGTGGTTCCGGGCATTTAAAAGTAGAACGGGAGGTTTCAGGCCTGTTATGTTGAACCAGCTCCCAGCTTGAGTCAACATCCAAAAACCTTTGGAAAGACCTTCAAGAAGCCTGAAGAATTATTGCTGAAGAAATTACAAGAAAACACGCCCGAGACAGTTAAGAATAAGGGGTGGTTCAAGACTTTTGCACATTAATGTACTTCTACTTGATTATAAAAGATATGACAGAGAAATTAGCACTTTATTATTCATGTGTTGATATCCAAAAATACATCCAAGAAAAAAGCATTAGTTGGTGTTGAAGTATCATGTGGCTCTGGTAGCTCTAAAGAATAACGAGCATGCATTGGATAATGATTATAATACTCTCAGTTCTATCTGCACCACCTGCTTTGGTGCCGACACATTACAATAACTGTTATGAATGCAGATACCTGCATTGTTTTTATATCTACATTGTTATATGTTACAGTATTCAGTCATTACATGCATTTGTCTCCATACTTCAGTGGTAGCATAGCAACAGTGTCTTGCTACACTGCAGCACTACTGCACAGACAGGTACACTCACTGAGTGGTACAAATATGAGAAAGGAGAAGAATTTAACTGCAGTGCAATAATCACAGGCTCACCCTGTTTTGCAGAGAATCAGAAACCGTCTGTCATGTTGGACAGCAACGATCACACGTCTTAGAGGAAGAAAAAGATACACTCTGTGGTTATTAGCAGGCTGCATGTTGATCTGGTCTGTGATCACCCACGTACTGCCACATATGGTTTGTGTTAATGGGCATCTGCGGGTGTGAACGCTGCCGTGACAGTAAGAGTAAAAATTAAAGCCTCTGTGAGTCACTGGGTGTGAGTCACACACAGTGGCCGTGGTCAAACATAACAAATGAGTCCAAGTGGCATTTCTGCGTGGAAGCACTCGGTTACTCCTTGGAAAGCAGTAAACTCTCTCTGCATTTTGTTCCTGTGAACTTACATGTGACACATTGTGTGCACAAGAGTTTTTGTTTACTGCAAGCATGACTAGAAAAACCTGCTTGTTCAGGTCTTGTTCTTCCCAGTTTGTAGTTTTTCCAGTTTTTCCGTGCAGGAGGATCGCCCCACCCCAGGTTTACTGTCTGGTAATTAACAAGTAATTTAGCAAAAAGCAACATGCAAGCATGGTGCTGAAGCAATCAGTGTTTAAAAACTAGGAATAGGCTTCTAAATCAAAGCAAAGCTCCTATAGTGCATCATGGTAAAGCTCAAACTTCCCTCTGAGTTTTGGATCTCTGCGTGTGGCTCTCGCTGTTTGGTATCCAGCCTGAACCTGGTGAAATTTAAAATCAAACAGCACACCCATGTGGCAGAGAACCACACAATCATAGAGATCAAGCCTCTCCTTGTTTCTTACCCACCCAAACTCTATGAACATGCTTTTCTCTTCAGCTTTTCGCAGTAACTTTCAACCAAATCCCATGCTCCTCATAAACAGATGGACTTCACTCAGTTCTCAAATAACTTTGCATGAAAAAACAATCATTTATGCAGACCAATTTTACGACCCTATTAACTGAGCTTGTGGTGTGGTGGGTTAACGATGGTTTTGTCTCATGGAACTATGAAAGGTCTCATGAAGACCACGTTAAGCTGAGAGCTCCATAATAAACAAGGACGTGGCATCATTTGCATGTACAAGATACCTTTTCATTTCAGAGGAGCACATGACTGATGCTCACAAAGGTGACTGCTGCCCAGGATTACTCTTCATACAATTAGAGATGGTTCGCATTGCATTATGAGAGTTATTAAAAGGGGTAAGGGTTTCTCGGGCTCTGCTCCTTTGATCATGGGAACAGTTTTTATTCTCTCTGATCTCTGGCCTGGAAAGTGCACTGGCATTTATTACAGTAGCTTTTCAATCCAAATCTTCTTTATGGTTCTGTTCTTCATAATATAAGAATATTTTATTCCCTTGATGAGTCCTAAACGTCAACACACCAAAAACATAGATACAGTGTGTGTGACATATTTTGAATGTGAAGCATTAAAATGGGCAAAAATCTTGTTTAAACACAGCTGAGCTGAAAAGTCCAGGTGAATTATAAATAATTATAAATACATTTTTAGCGATATTAATAAGCGGCGCATGCGTCTAAGAGCAGATAAATTCCCCAAACATAAGCGACTTGTGACACTCTGACCCCACAGCTGTGGAAGCAGATGAACACAGAAGGCTCCAGAAGAGTGTGTCACGCCTACACGAGCAGTGTTCAACTCTGAGAATAATTACTTGACAAAAATATAAAATGTCACATAGCAGCACTGCATTTTATTCCACTACATGTCAAACCATGAGTTACTGACTGTTTTCACTTACACAAATAAAGAAAAGGTGAGAAGCGGTGCGTACAAATTAATTACTATTATTATAGTGTTGTTATTAGGGTCGCAGCAGTGTGTGCAGCAATGAAGAGTGCCTGAGTGTGGCGCAGGTACGCTGCACTAGCGCTGGTCCCCTGACCATCTGATAAATGCGGGCTGCTTTCCCTTTAAAACGCATGACGCAGTTCAACTGGTGCCCCACTTTGTTGTGTGAGCCGCAGCAGTCGCGCAGAGAGAGCGGGTCCGCTTGCTGTCGCATACGGCTCGGCCCGGGGACGTCGGTGCTTCGCTGGGCCCTCGCCGTGCTCATCATGGAGTTTTTAATGGGGAATCCGTTCAGCACGCCCGTGGGACAGCGGATAGGTGAGCGCTTTTGTGAGTCCGTGCATTGCATAGAAAGAAAAACCTCCAGTCGGGCGGCTTTGCCAAGACGTTACATCTCCAACAGTCGCATCCACGCTGAGCTGCTCTCTGCTCTCTTACTGTCAATGATTTTATTGGGATAATGCGTTCATGATGCGATTATGTTAGGAAAATAGAAATCAAGTTAAATGCATTAAGGCTGACAGACGAACGACGGCTTATGGTGTGATTGACGCCCCTATGAGACAATGACTTGGCAGAGGCGGGAGGAAGACGCTGGGGTGCTTCCATTGATTGGCTGCGGCCGGATCTGTTTTAACCCGCAAATATAGTTGGGCGGGCAGCAAAGTGGCCGACATCCTCCTGACCCAAATCTGCCGCATGTTAGGTGTAGCCGGAGATAATGATGTGCTTTCACTGACTGATGGAAATCCCGAGATGTTCACTAAAATATGTAGTTGAGCAGATGGGATTTGAAGCTGCATTAATACTGTTTACACAAACTGGAACATTTTACATACATATAGCCTAATATACAGTGCATTTAATATTTCCATCTGTTATTTAGAAACTTGAGTAGATTATTAAATGATCTGATAAACTGCTCCAAATTTTAGCTTCCACACCCTAAAATGATTACATTAAAAAAAAAAAAGTACTGACTATGAGTATTACACCTGTAGCCTGGTTATGTGCCCAGTAAGGCCAGTGGTGGTTGTAGAGTCTGCTGGGCCCCTGGGGGCCCCCTCCCACCAGCCATCATCACCATTATGTTAAAAATAATCTGACACCAATAACAATGGGCCTATGAAATGGCAGGTGAAACATTAATCTAGAAGTGGCAGCGACCATGTTTATTTTAGTAACAATGCCCATGACTAAGCTGACTGGTTATGAAGTGCTAATACTGTAATAACTATCTGCCATGGCCTGTGTCCCAGCTCTGACTGCTGACTGCTGACTGCAAACTGTTGACTCTGTCACGTCACAGCTGTAGACACAAGATTGCTCTCACGTTAAAAGACAAAGTAAACAAAAGAAATAATGTGATGATAGAGGAAACTGCAATATTCAAATGCCTCTCCCTCACAGTCAAGGCTAGAGTGGCGGCATTTAGTTATTTTGCGTAACATTTAATCATTATTATCTGCTTCACTCCCTTCTTCCTCTTTTTTTCTTTTGTTTCTTCACTCCCAAGTGGATAACTCCTCTTCATTTCCTTTAAGTGGTGCTCGTTACACAAAACCTTGCTTGCCACTTGAAGTGGGAGTGAGTAGAGTCAGGTGGGAGCCCCTTAACCATAACTTATGGTCCAGAAAATGTGTTCCATTTGGACAGCAACTGGAGAGAGGGGGTTTCTCAGCCACAGCAAACGTGCTCCCGTGCACTCCTTCAAAACCCATACTGCGCATGTTAGGTGAAGGAACGACAGCGGAGTTCACCAGGTTTTGAGAGAAGCCTCAAAATCATCAAAGATAAAAATGTTGCAGCATGAACAGCAGAGGCAGTGGTTGCAGTGGACACTTTTAATTCTTTTAAACACTTAGTTTGTAAGTTATAACTTTGTTATTCTCTGCGGCTGCCTGACAGCACAAGCAGGAGTAGCCTGCAGACTGGTTGTACCACGTATTTTGTACAGTGCCTTCATCGACAACAAACACTGTCTGCACGTAGTCTGACTGCCCCCAGACGGCCTTCACGCTACCCCTGCTCAAGCATAAAACAAGCGTTAGGGAGGTCAGATCTCTCCTACTGTCACTGCAAATTCTGCTCATTGTCACTGCTGTAGTTTAAACTATTTCAGTGCTTAGGAGACCTCACACTGAGCTGGACCCCCTGAGCAGTCGAGTGGAAGGCCCCCGAGCCTGCTTTGCCTGGTAGCACATGGCCTCTGAGCAAGTCTTTTTTTGTGATTAAATAAAGAATCTCATTAGAAGAAAGACTCCCAAGGCTGTATGCTTGGTTCCTTGCATGCTTACAGATCTGATGGATATTGATGGATTTTAATATTAATCAGCTTCATGTGATCTCCTACATTTCACAGAGCGTGCAACCGGCTCCAGCCTGCCGTCTGAAGACTGGGAGCTCAACATGGAAATCTGTGACGTGATAAACAGCTCAGAGGAAGGGTGTGCATGCATTTGTTATCTCTTAGCATCAGGAACCAGCTAGTCCTCTTGAGGTTACATGCCACTGACTATTTAAAATGTAATTACAGACCCAAAGATGCAGTCAGAGCCATAAAGAAAAGGATTGTGGGGAATAAGAACTTCAAGGAGGTTATGCTGGCGCTCACTGTGAGTGTTGAATCTCCTCGCATTCTCATCAGGTGTGCATAGGTTATAATCAGTAAGGTGCTCCTCTGACTGTGATTTCAGGTCCTGGAGACCTGTGTAAAGAACTGCGGCTACAGGTTTCACATCCTGGTCACAACACGTGATTTCATAGAAGGAGTTCTGGTGCGGTCGATCATCCCGAGGAACAACCCTCCACAAATCCTACACGACAGAGTGCTCGGCATCATACAGGTGAGGCGTGGGGCGTGGCTGAAAGGAATAAAAGAATCAAGTTGTTGGCACTCGTTAGTGTTGTCACATTGATTGACTGTGTGATAGTAATCTGTGGTTTTCTCTTTGCAAGGCGTGGGCCGATGCATTCCGCAGCTCACCCGACCTGACGGGCGTGGTGTCGGTGTATGAAGACCTGCGGAGGAAAGGACTTGAGTTCCCCATGACTCAGCTGGAAGGTTACACATCAGCCCAAGGCCCAAAAAAGGTGGAGACAGGGCTGGGGGGGAACTTTGTTTTAGTCCTAACACTTGGGTGTTGCCTCTCATCATCGTTGGTCTCTTTTCTGTCTGGTCATTTCTCTGCCTTTGCTTATCAGACTTTGCCTGGCAATGGGCCTACTGTTACTACTCTGCCTGCTGTACGCCTTTCTTCCAAACTGCTCATCCCACCTCAGACCTCTGATCTAAAACTGGCCCTTGAGGGAAACAATGCCTTGACACCCAGCCAGGTGATGGGACTACAAAGAGACTTACTCATAATAAAACTCCACTGTACTCCTGTTAATCACTGGCTTTTTTCTATGTTGGTTACAATGCAGTCGCAAGGCTCCTCTGTGTACCTGTGCTTCTTAATTCAGTTTCTGCTTCCAACCCTTATGAAATCAATATTTGAGTTGCCGTGGAGATGTGCTTATTCAATAAGTGCTCTTGATATTCCAGGTGAAGAAGCTAAAAGCAGAGCTGGGAGTGGTGCGCAGTAACCTGACTATGATGTCAGATTTGATGAGTCAGCTGGATCCAGTTACGGTAAAACAAGCAGACATGGAGCTGCTGGAGGTAAACAACAACAAAAAAAGCCACTTTTTAAAAATAAGTTTGTGAATGTGAAGAATTCTCTGTGATTTCTGTCGCAAGAAAACAACTTTCCTCCATTCATGCTGAGTGACGCTGCCTTACCCTTAACTGATCTCCTACTTTATACGTTTTGTGTTGCATCTGGCCCTTCAACCCCCCCCACCCCACCCACACATTCTTTGTCTGATTGTGTCATTAGCAGTTATACACAGTATGTAAGGAAATGCAAGACAGGATAGTGAAGATGG
The DNA here is from genome assembly GCA_015052665.1 of Apistogramma diplotaenia. NCBI lineage: Eukaryota > Metazoa > Chordata > Actinopteri > Cichliformes > Cichlidae > Apistogramma > Apistogramma diplotaenia. The sequence continues at coordinate 55,369 of VOQJ01032937.1, read as the reverse complement.
TCCCCAGACTGAGTGAAGAGAAGCTGATCGAAGAGTTACTGGCAACTAACGATGAAATGAACACCGCCTTCAGTCGCTACCACAGGTGCCTGCATCGTTCTTAGCGTCGCAGCATCTCAGTTATTGACAGAATAGGAGGGCTTTAATATTTCAACATCATGCGTCTCTGCACGTGCTGATTTTGTTCTGTTGTTGGCAGGTTTGAACGACGGATAACAGATGGTCCAAACGCAGCGCAGAAGGTGAAGAGCGTGGCGGTCATCCTTAACCTGACTGGACCGTGAGAACTGGTTAACTTGTGCTCTTTCGACTCGTGTCTTTCAGGGCCACTCCTACGTCAACCTAACAGACCTTGATTTGAAAACCGACAGCCAATCAGAGGTTGCTTCACTTACCAATGACAGCTCACTGAGCTTCCCAAAATCAGACAGTTTGTCCAGTCAGATGGCAAAACTTAGTAAGTGTTGTGCTTTGACAGATTTTCACGTTGTTTTTATTTTATCATAGGTAAAAAATAAAAAAAATTATTAATTTTAATTATAACAATTTCCCTGATTTTAATGTGGATACTTTTTATTTGGCTCTTTATTTGTAACCTTTTGCTGTTTTGCTTCCAGGTACAAGTGAATCAGATGACACATTATCACAGAAAATAAATGTATCGACTCAACAAAGAGCAAGGTACAGAAGGAGCAGCTAACAGTTTCAAATATTGAATGAATAATGTGAAAATGTGACTTAAAGTTTACCTGAATACTTGATAAACATCAATGTTGTGTGAATAATAAAGCCAATTTTGTTGATTTAGTACAATTGTTTTCACAAAGCTCTTGTAAATATGATGATCCATGCTCTGAAGCTTTACCAGCTTGCATGGCAGGTAACCAGGGTGTCACTGCTGTGTTTCAGAGATGGGGGCGACGGTGTAGTGGACGGTCTTGCTCAAGCTCAGGACAACAGACTACAAAACACTGAACCTGTAAGCAAAGATGTGTGTTTAAAAGGTTTTGATTTATCAGCTAGCATAAGTGATGTTTCTTTAACAGTAACATGACCTTTGGGACCACCAGAACCCCGAGTGATCATATTGCTAATTCTATTTTAAACAGCAAACACAAGTCTGAGGTTTTTGTGTTACACAGGAACAAGTGTCATACTGTACGTAATATCTGAGCTACAGGCCTGAGTGGCACTTGAGTGAACTTGTGTGTCGCTTTGTTTAACTTTTCCTCCTGAATGAACTCTGTGCGTGAAGGATGGCAGTCCAGCTTCCACCCGCAGCTCCTCACCAAAGTTAGATTGGATGATTAAAAGGGGAATGGTGGGTGTGAATTTTAAAAGTGTCCTGGCTTTACATTGATTTCACCTTTTCATACCATCTGTTGTTTGGTTGTTTTCACGTGGTTTTGATTTGCTTTACTGTGGTCTGGGTCATTTTTTTGGGTTTGGTCGTTCAGTTCTTGGAATAAAGCACAAAGGTTTGCATGACTAGTTGTGGAGTCTTAAGAGCATGACAGTGTTTGGTTTGTGCTCTGTTGATATACTGCATTGTTGTCACGCCTGAAGTCCTCTTCACTGAATGCTGTTTAGCGACGTGTTCTTGTTGGTGTTGTGTGTATTTTTTTAATGGTTTTCTAGCTTTGTTATATCTTCATGAAGCTCTGTCAGCGGTTACCTGCCCAGTCTGATGCTCTTCTTTCTTTCTCAGATTCCTATCACCCAGTCCAGTGTGATGGATGATATTGAGAAATGGCTTGAATTGGATGACGAGGTCAGTGCGAACTGTGAAGTGATCTTCATCCACTCATTCATTCATTCATTCAAACAGTATTTTAAAGTGAAATGATTAGATGTATCCACATGAGGATGATTTACTGTAAAAATAAATTGCAGGCTGGTTTTAATTTGAAATTTTGAACACAGTTATCCTAAAAGATAATCAAACATGTGTCTTTTGTGTTTATGACGCAGTATGATGACTTTGAGGACTCGGACGGTGTAACCAGTGAAGGTGAGGATCCGTGCCCTTAGGTCCTGTTTCAAATGAGTAGCTTTTAAAATCAAGTTCATTCATGGGGTTCATTCTCTTAAATAGAAAACAATTTATTTGGTTATATTAAACAGGAATATTTGTAGTGAAATACACAGTAGAGCTGATATATAAAACTGTATACAAAACAATGAACCAGGTCTGAAAAGTGAAGCTGACTTGGAGGTGCTGCATTTTCTTGAATGCCCAGCAGGGGGTAGTGTTTGGTTTCAGAAAGAAGTCAGAACATTTAGAAATCTGTGGGACAACAGGGCTCATAGTACTTGCTCTATAACCTCAAACAAACACTTTCGTAATGAATTTAAAGTCTTAGTGACTAGTTTCAATTCAACTCCAATACAGCTTGATACTCACTGTGTATTTAGAGTCAAAAAGAATAAACAACGGTATGCTTTAGGTTTAAACACACCTTAGCCAAGCAAATGCAACAGTTAAAGCATGGATAGCGCAGGGAAGGGGGGGGGGCGGCAGCAGGCACGAGATTGGGATGGGATGTTGTGGAGCCTGTCCCCGGCCCCAGTCATAACAGTTTTGCTGATATGTTGATGGTCAGACTCAGCAGCCTGGGTCGCTGGTTGCAGTTCTCATATTCACAGAGAGGAGGGGGAGAAAAACATCTGTGTGCATTCCACCCGGAGAGTATTTGATAGTCGGTTTTCAAGGCCGACAGGCCACCGAATTCCAGATAAGCAGATGTTGTTTTGGGTCAGATTGCGCTATGTTTTTGCAGCAGACTTGAGTTCACTGGGACATCAGTACAAACCAATATGACCGAATTTTTCAGGTTACCTTAGTTTACTGTGCAGAAAGTACTTTTCCTGCTCTAAATCCCATCACCTGCGAGTCCATTCGCAGCAGGAGCGTGTGCATCCAGCTTGCGGCTCAGGTCCAGTCCTTGATAGGATATTTTTATCCATAAGTTTTTACAACTTCAAGGACTAATAACTAGACTTAAACAGCTCACACATGTCTCGTCACAGCTCACTTTGTTTACTTGGTCCAGTAAGAGCTGTATTCATTTTGATTATCTAAAGTTAATAACCAAGAATTTAAGTCCTTCAGGGAATAAAGACTTACTGAAAGGGTATGTTATGCTAAGTGCAATATAAAGGAGTGTTTGAGTGTTGGCAAAAAAACAAAATCACTTGGCAAAAAATGACTATGAACACATTTCCAAATGTTAGTCTTTACTGTTCATCCTTAAGATGAAAGCAACTTCATTAATTGTCAATGTTTTATACAAAAAATAGTCCATTGTATTTTGTTAAAACTAGCTGAGGAAGTGGATAAATTCAGTAGCAGAACTATGGAAAAATATTGACATAATGCACATTCCAGCATTTTTGACCTCGATTATCATATATAACGGCATACAGCAACAGTTGCAGGTCAAAACAGTTAATATTGTGAACAAAAAGTTTATACTGTTTCAGTTGTCTCGATAGCACCCCCTGCTGTCGAGAGGGGGAAATGGCTATTCCGTCTAAGGTATCACGTGACTTTTGGCACAAACGCAATGATCCGTACTCACAGAGCTGCTGTTTTGTGTTTGAGAACAGTTTGTAAAACGGGTTTTATTTGTGTGCAACCTTTTTACAGGAAATTAACTCCATACCTGCTTGCCTCTGCAGAGTTTGACAGGTTTTTGGCAGAAAGAGCGAAAGCAGCAGAGCGCCTGCCGTCACTGAGATCCACCTCGCAGGACCACTTGGAATCTTAAGTCTCACTTAAACCTGCCAAAACTAACATTACTCATGAAGCTCCTCGCCACCTGCTGGAAAATGGAGATTTTCTTATTAATGACTGGTTGAATGGCACAATTTATGTGGGAAATGTCAGTGTACATGTGAACTCTGCTCTTTTGCTGGGGAGCAGATTTGTTTTTAACTTAAAACTAATGTTTGATGAAGAACATAAGTTTTTACTTGACATTGTTTTGAGGGTTTATCCATGAGCGAACATTTGCACATTTTTTTATGGTTACATTCCTGCTGTTAAAGGAGAATATTGTTACAAACTTTGCAACATAGGTGATGTATTATATTGCTGTTGAATATATATATATATATACATATATATTGTTAAAGATGATGATGATGAGGTACAGTAATGCCCCTGTCAAAGTAGCAAACATTTGTAAGAGAAGCTCAGATGGAGGCTTCACATCATAATTGATGGAGGATGATGATGAAGAGTGATGAGTTTTTCACATCCAACTTGACCCTATGAAGATGTTTTACTTGAAATTTAACAAGAAGTGATGACGCACTGCTGTCATATTAAACTAAAAGTATTAATTAGAGATTTGTGTGTTTTCTTATTTTTATTTCATATATGTTTATTGACTTTTCATTACAAGCGGAGATCAGCCAGTAAAAACGGCCTGTGATATGATTGGACAAAACAAGCCACCTGCCAGCGACCCTGCGCTCTGATTGGCTTCCCATACATACGCCTACCCTTGTTACGTGACGCAACTCCGCCTGCTCTTTACGTTCAGCCTTGCTGTGCCACACTTCATATATTTAATAGCGAACAACTCCTCCGTTATGTCTCTCGGAAAAGCTGCCCGGAGTTTGGTGACTCCGGTCCGGGGGGTCCTGCGGTGCTCGGCCGCGGCCCTGAGCCGCAGCTACGCTGCTGGTGCTGAAGCCCGTGCGGTGCTGGAACACGAGCTCGAAACGATCCGAGCCGCGGGGACGTGGAAAGCAGAGAGGATCATTACCTCCAAGCAGGGTCCTCACATCAGCGTGGACGGCAGTCGTGGCAGTGAGTATGGGTAGTTTACAGTTACAGCGGTTTGTATAAGTGAACAGTAACACCCTCCTCGGTGACGCTCCTTAAACGCACCACCTCGGTAAGCCGAGACGTGTTGCTGCTGCTTTTCACTTCTTATCTCACTGTTGAACTTGAAGTCGTGTAAACTCAGCTGCTGCTTTGCTGTTGCACTTCTGAGGCGATTCACGGACAGCTTTTTGGAAAAGCATTAACCAGAAACTCGGCACACAACAGCAAAAGTATAAGATGCAAGTTTAAACAGCCAAAAATCTGTTATCAACAGAAAGTTTGTGCTTTTAAATTCAAATTCATACTTTGCCTTGTGAAGGATCCTAACACATAACTGCACTGCAGCAGTTAATCTCTGCATTATTTGCTATTGTTCCAGAGATTGACTCTGCTCATTTATGTATGGGCGCAGACTTGAGGTCATGCCCCCTCAAACGACCGACAGTGCCACCGTCCCGTGCATTGTTTTCTCTGTCACTCTTTGTTTCTATTGTCTTGTCTGTAGCTTAAAAATACAAGCAGAACTTCAACTCCAGGCTTCGACTTGGTCTCAGCGGTTATAATAGATCACTGATATATTTTTTTAACTTAATCGTCTTTTTCTGCATCTAAAAACTCTCAGATATGTTGAACTTCTGCGCCAACAACTACCTCGGGCTGTCCAGTCATCCAGAAGTGGTCCAGGCAGGAATCGATGCTCTGAAGACACACGGTGCTGGGTTGAGCTCGGTCAGATTCATCTGCGGGACGCAGGTCTGCTGCTTAATGATTTATCACTCTAAAGCTGCTAAATTCCATAAGGTCAGGTTTGTGCTATGCATGGTCTTTATTTATAGGATCTACACAAAAAGCTCGAGCAGAAGCTGGCTGAGTTTCACCAGAGAGAGGACTGCATCCTCTATGCCAGCTGTTTCGATGCCAACGCTGGACTATTTGAGGTAGTTCCGCATTTACCCGACACAAAGGATTTTCCCCGTCACATTCAGTATAACAACAAATTATCCTCACACCAGGTGCTGTTGGGCCCAGATGATGCGGTGCTCTCCGATGAGCTAAACCACGCCTCCATCATCGACGGCATTCGCCTGTGTCGAGCACAGAGGCTGCGCTACAAGCACATGGACCTCAGTGACCTGGAAACCAAGCTCAAAGAGGCTCAGGTGTGTGTCTGCTGTTGTTTCTGCTGCAGGGGAGCAAGAAGAGTGGCAGTGTAGATGTTATGAAGTGGTGAAAATGACTCCTGGTGTCTTTCATAGATACAACATTAACTCACAGCTGACTCAAAGGAGCTCACGCAGGTCATTACAGGTTGATGATGCAGGGGGTTGTTGGACTGTTGGGTTTTCTCTGTAATTATTGTAAAATCTTTGCCTTACAATATAAAGTGCCTTGAAGCGACTCATTGGTGTGACTTGAAAATTGAATTGAATTCATAGTATTGATTAGCCTGTGAAATGAGCTGTCTTTTGCCCTCCTCAGTCGTCCCGTATGCGCCTGGTAGTGACGGATGGGGTCTTCTCTATGGATGGGGATGTGGCTCCTCTGAGAGGGATTTGTGACCTGGCTGAACAGTACGGAGCCATGGTGTTTATAGACGAATGTCATGCCACTGGTTTTCTGGGTCCTCGGGGCAGGTGCGTAAGATAATTGTGCAAATTTTTAAAAAATGAATGGTCAGTCTCCATTTTTAAATGGTGTTCAGACAAGACGTGGCACCTCTAATTGTGAAAGTGGAATGCCCCATAACATTATGGCCCAATTTCTACATTTTCAATGTAGAAATTGGGTCATTGTTAAAATGCTTTTCAGCTTCTTGTTGTTTCCTTGTTTCTTTATCTGTGCCTTTTTTTTTAAAAGTCCTTTTAAATATAATAACAGAAAACTTTGAAGGAAAAATTGAGAAAACATTTAAAAAGTTGCAACATTGTATTTTTCAACACCACCTCTAGGTGTCGCCAAAGTCAGGATAATTGAAATCTTCCAGTAACTACGTTGGGCTTTCAGTGAAATTTAGCTCTCGCTATTATTAAGCGAGGATGATGAACTAATGTTATCACTGCTCTCTGTTTTGCAGAGGAACAGATGAACTCCTGGGAGTGATGGACCGAGTTCATATTATTAACTCCACTCTGGGAAAAGCGCTGGGTGGAGCAGCAGGTATGACCCCATTTGAACATAGAGACTCTCATAAGATCTTTTTTATAGGGTACAAGTTAGTGAAAAGTAGTACATTTAAACACATATAGAATGGAGGCATTTGTTTGGTGCGGCACATTTGCGGACTTGATCAATTCTTTGATATTTACTTTGATTTTCACTTTGAGAATGTTGACTGTAACAAACTTACACAGGGTGTGATGGAGTTGTTTTGTTTACTCTCAGGTGGCTACACAGTTGGCCCAAAGCCTCTCATTGACCTGCTCAGGCAGCGCTCGCGGCCCTACCTGTTCTCCAATGCCCTCCCCCCTCCGGTGGTGGGCTGTGCCACGCGGGCCGTGGAGCTCCTGCTTGCCTCCAGTGAGATTGCACAAAGCATGACAGCCAAAACCATGAGGTACGTGTCATTCCCAGGAAAGGTGGGGCTCTTCTGTCTCTTTGGAGTTTTTCACATCATGAACATCAATCAGTTTATATATGTGATTATTAAAATCATATTTAGAGCTTCCTGCACTCCATGCTAAGATTTATATAACTTGGAGCAGGTTTTGACCAACCCATAAATAGATAAAATGTTCTTCGTTTGGTTACAGTTTTTGCCATCCATCCGCGAGTATAATAGTTTTCTCTTTGCTGTCGAATCAGATTCAGGAACAAGATGACTCAAGCCGGCTTCACCATTGCAGGCTCAGCTCACCCCATCTGTCCTGTGATGCTCGGCGATGCACGGCTGGCCTCTTTAATTGCTGACGATATGCTGAAGCTCGGTGAGACCACAGACTGTATATGTTAGATGGCTGTTGCCACCATGATGTTTTTGTTTTGCATGGAAAAACAATGTCATTATCTTCACGAGGTCCTGGCGTGTCACAGAGCATGTTTAAAAGTAGCGAATGTCTTTCCTTCACAGGCGTGTACGTGATTGGATTCTCCTACCCAGTCGTACCAAAGGGAAAAGCAAGAATCCGCGTTCAGATTTCAGCGGCACACATGGACGAAGACATTGACCGCTGTGTTGACGCTTTCATCCAGACTGGCAGGAAGCATGGCGTCATCTCCTGAGTCGGACAAATGAGCTGGAATCTGAAGGATTAAGGAAACCGCTTGCCATCAAAGGTCACCCAGCCTGGTACTCGAGATCCAGGAATGAAGTTGATAGGAATTTTAGTTACATTTGCAGGTCACTGGAGAATGAATGTTATTTTAGCGCTTGCTTACCTGAATAAAGTGCATTTGCTAAAGCATTGGTGTTCATATCGGAGCAAAAAAAGGGCTGTTAATTCTGCACTTTTCACGAGCGAGAAAATGTTTCTAATGAATCTGAACAGACATTTATCCATCCCACAGATGTTTCAGGTGACTGTGGTGATGGTAGTGATACATTTAGTGATGCTGCTGTGCACAGATTATCAGCGTGTGTGACGGTAAACATTAAACTCATCCTTCAAATGAGAGAGAACATGGCTTTGAGTTTTATTTAATGGAGAAGTTCACAACTCTTCAACAGCTGAGATGCTGAAGGGTGCTGCACCCCCCAGTATTTATGTGCTCTGGGAGAAAGGTGGTGGCTCCACCCCTTGAGAAACTTTGTGATAGATTTGTGATTTCCTTTCATTTGTCATCTGCATAACAGTCAAGTCAATCAGTAATCATCCTTTCAACAATGTAAGAGACATGTAGTTACATTTGAAATGACAGACAGTGGCACATTTGAGACCAAACTGTGCAAAGAATGACATGCAGCAAGTACAGACTGCACCCACTGTGTTTAACTATGACTGCAGATTGCCCTTCAATCTTTTCCTTTGTTGCTGTTGCCCCTCACGCTTCCCTCGCCCCTCCTCCTGTCGTCTTTTCGCGCCACGAGCGCTCACAAGCTCCACCTTTACTCTGACGACTCGCCTCCGTGGAGTCCCTCTGACCAATAGCAATGCACGGCCTCTCCGTTCAGCCAATCGGAGGCCCGGAAATAATGTCACGCAGAACCGGCTCGCGGGAAACTGAAGGAAGGAGTTTAGTTTTTCCCGCGAAAGAGACGCGGCGAGCAGCCTTGTGTCAGTCAGTGTTCGTCCTGTTTAGGTTTTTCATACCTGTAAGGGAAAGCCGTCTTTTTACGCCCAGCTTCTCGTCGTGTCTTTTGCGACCTCGTTCAGCATGTCTGGCTTTGACGACCCGGGAGTGTACTACAGCGACAGCTTCGGTGCTGGAGAAGGGCCCGGCGTGGACGAAGGCGGACAGAAGCGGATTCAGATCAAGAAGCGGTTCCGTGAGTTTCTCCGCCAGTTCAGAGTGGGGACCGACCGCACCGGCTTCACATATAAATACAGGTAAAGTAACGGTGATCCCGCACGAAACAGTGTTAAGTATCTGATCTTAATATGAGCTTATAGCTAATAATAACCCGCACAAATGAGCTGTTGATTGTGGCGAATGTAGGCCTCACGTAGAAGGAAAATCTATATGTGGCTTCTAATATGATGGTAGTTTTAGTGAGGCAGCAAATCGTTAACAGCGTGTCACTAATCTGCCATTAAAGTTAATTTTAAGGCCTGATCAGTCTGCAGATATGCAGCATATTTACTAAAGTCTTTAACAATCAGAGATGAGCTGAAGCGACACTACACTTTGGGGGAGTACTGGGTGGAGGTGGAGATGGAGGACCTTGCCAGCTTTGATGAGGATCTATCAGACTGCCTTTACAAGCTGCCGACAGAGAACCTGCCTCTGGTGAGTGTGTTGCATCGCAGTCACAGTGGCTGATCCGTTTGACGCTGTCGACTGAAGTTTAATTATTTTACAGCTGGAGGAAGCTGCGAAGGAGGTGGCCGATGAGGTGACCCGTCCACGGCCTGTTGGGGAGGAAACGGTGCAGGACATCCAGGTCATGCTGAAGAGTGACGCGCATCACACTTCCATCCGCAACCTCAAGGTACTCGCATGCCTCTTTGTGTCTCGTACCGTAGTTGTTATTGACAGGTTGCTCACGCTTCTGTCATTCCTCTCCCCTGCAGTCTGAGCAGGTGTCTCGCCTGGTGAAGGTGCACGGCATCATCATCTCTGCCACGGCGGTGAAGGCCAAGGCCACCAAGGTGTGTTTGCAGTGTCGCGGCTGTCGCGGTGTCATCCCCAACATCCCCCTGCCTCCGGGCCTGCAGGGTTACGCCCTGCCACGCAAGTGCAACTTGTGAGTATAACTGATTGGGTTTTCATGTTTCTCAGCTTGACTCTGTGACGCAGAATCACCTTTAATGAGTCCCCTCTCCCCCCCAGTGAGAATGCCGGCAGATTAAAGTGTCCCGTGGACCCATTCTTCATCATCCCAGACCGCTGCGTTTGTGTCGACTTCCAGACGCTGCGCCTGCAGGAGTCTCCGGATGCTGTGCCGCACGGAGAGATGCCCCGTCACCTGCAGCTCTACTGCGACAGGTAAGGCTAAATCCAAAAGGAAAATATAACCTAGCTCTGGTATTTTACTGCTGTTGTGTCTTTAAAAAATGCTTTCCTCTCAGGTATTTGTGTGACCACGTGGTCCCAGGCAACAGGGTGACCATCATGGGTATCTACTCCATCAAAAAGATGGCTGCACCAAAGGCCAAAGGCAAAGAGAAAGGTGTTGGAGTGGGCATCCGTGCATCCTATCTGCGAGTGGTTGGTATCCAGGTGGACACAGAGGGTGCAGGTAAAGGGTTTTTGCAATCAAACACTGGTTTGATGCACTTGAGTCATGCAAAGCTTTAAATATATGTTTTTCTCTTGTAGGCCGTGGTGCCACTGGATCTGTCTCTCCACAGGAAGAGGAGGAACTGAGGGCACTGGCTGCTTCTCCCAACGTCTACAACTCTCTTGCACAATCCATAGCTCCATCCATCTATGGCAGCGATGATCTGAAAAAGGCCATCACCTGTCTGTTATTTGGAGGTTCAAGAAAGAGGTGAGGCTGTAAAGACAACACATAGACACCTTCTTTTTCCCCCTAAATTTTCCTGACATTAAGCAATGCTTTGATTTCCTGTCTTCTAGGCTGCCTGACGGTCTCACTCGTCGCGGCGACATCAACCTGCTGATGCTGGGTGATCCCGGTACAGCCAAGTCCCAGCTGCTGAAGTTTGTAGAGCGGTGCTCGCCTATTGGGGTAAGTTATCCTCAGTTCATTAGCCTCACTTAAAGACATGACGTGTAAATCCGCCCCACCGATCCTGAACTTCGACTCCGTGCCCATCAGGTCTACACCTCCGGTAAGGGCAGCAGTGCAGCTGGTCTGACCGCCTCTGTGCTGAGGGACCCCAGCACTCGAGGATTCATCATGGAGGGGGGAGCCATGGTGCTGGCCGACGGCGGAGTCGTCTGCATCGATGAGTTTGACAAGGTAAAAAAACAAGCAGCGCGGGTTGTAAGCTGAGAAGCTTAACTATTTCATACCTCAGTATTAAAGACTAAACCGTGCTTGTTCTTCAGATGAGAGAGGATGACAGGGTGGCGATCCACGAGGCCATGGAGCAGCAGACCATCTCCATCGCTAAGGTGTGACTTTTTTATATGAATATCAGGAAAGCAGAATGTTGTCAGTGTCCTGAAGGCAAACTCACACGTGGACTCCCCCCCCAGGCTGGCATCACCACCACCCTGAACTCTCGCTGCTCAGTGCTGGCAGCGGCTAACTCCGTGTACGGCCGCTGGGACGACACAAAGGGGGAGGACAACATTGACTTCATGCCCACCATTCTGTCTCGTTTTGATATGATCTTCATCATCAAAGACCAGCACGACCAGCAGAGGGACATGGTAAAGAGGCTGACGGCGTTGATCCCTCGCGTGTCGGGGATTGTTATTGAGTGTAATTGTTGAACGCATGTGTTTGCAGACGCTGGCTCGTCACGTGATGAACGTCCACCTCAGCGCTCAGACGCAGACCGAGGGCGTCGAGGGCGAGATTCCACTGGCCACGTTTAAGAAGTACATTGCTTATGCCAGAACGTAAGTACACTTGAGTTCATCGATTTGCATCTGATCAAGCGCACAGTCATGCAGTTATTAATGTTTTTTGCTTATCTTACAGTAAGTGTGGTCCTCGGCTTTCTGCCGCGGCTGCCGAGAAGCTAAAAAACAGATACGTGGTGATGAGGAGCGGCGCACGGGATCATGAGAGGGAGACTGACAAAAGAGCCTCCATCCCCATCACTGTCAGGTACATTTGTTTTAGAAGTCGCATCACTTCATGCCAGCTGCGGTGCTCAAATGTTCTCGCATCATCAACTTTTTGACGTTTGTGGCTTTCAGGCAGCTGGAGGCGGTCGTGCGCATCGCCGAGTCCCTGGCTAAGATGAAGCTGCAGGCCGTGGCTGGAGAAGAGGAGGTCGACGAGGCGCTGAGGCTGTTCCAGGTTTCCACGCTGGACGCTGCTCTCTCTGGCAGCCTTTCAGGTGTGTGGGGGTCATGAGGTTTTCATCAAAGTTCTTTTTTGGACACGTTGAAATTGGGTCTGTGGGAGCTAACTGTTGGACCTCAGCTAAGCACGCCGGTCACCTGAACGCAGTGCAGTAAAAATATCTCTCCAACTGCATTTGGTGTCTAGGAGCTGAGGGCTTCACTTCTCAGGAGGACCAAGAAATGATCTCGCGCATCGAGAAGCAGCTGAAGAGACGCTTTGCGATCGGCTCGCAGGTGTCCGAGCACAGCATCATACAGGACTTCACCAAACAGGTGGGTCTGGGGCGATTTAAAAAAAATTACATTTTTGTACACAAGTGAGCATCAGTCATCAGGAAGCAATCTGGAGCCGAGTCCTGTGAGTGACCCCTGTCTGTCCTTTCTGCAGAAATATCCGGAGCACGCCATCTACAAAGTCCTCCACCTGATGTTAAGGAGGGGGGAGCTTCAGCACCGCATGCAGAGAAAAGTGCTCTACAGAGTCAAGTAGAGAAAAGCTCTGTTAGTTAACCTTGTTGTTGTTGCTGTAAATACTTTTGATCTGTTTGTGCTGTTCTGTTTGAAAGTGGAAATGTTGGAATAATGTCTCATCTTGGCAGTAACCATGTTCACATGGCAACATGGTGGAAAAAGGGTGTCACTGTTAAGGTGGTGGTCAAGCTAAAGATGTTAATGCCTGCCTACTCTGTTTAAAAAATAAAGTGTTCAAATTCATATTAAAACTGAGCTTTTTTTATTGAAAAGATCATAAAGATGGTTACAGAGACATTTTGAAGTATATACAAACAGGTTGAGTAAAATCACTGCTTTGGCTTGGATTTGACAGATAATACAAATTTCAGTCATGATTTCCATTTGAGTAAGCAAAACAGTAAAGTGCAATATGTGCATGTCACAGACTGTAGATAAAAGATGGATGGAGCCGTAGTAATGTCACCTGCTTGTTAGCGAAGCCTTAAATCCCAGCAAAATGTAATTTACATTCAGTAAGACTTGAAACCTTTGATGGTATAAAAGATAAATGTAGCTTCTGGGTTTGGAAAGTGAAGCCAAGATGGAAGTTCCTTTAAACCTGTATGCTCACCACCAGGGGGGCGACTCCTATTTACAGAAACCTATATGACCTCAGTAATCGCTTTCCTGATAATTCTGTGGCCTTGGTCACTAGTTTCAGGTCAATTTGAATGGAAAATTAAGCCATTTTTGTAAATGATGGTCATCAGGACTTCTTTCAACATCATATTCCTCCTGTCCCTTTGACCTTTATCAGAATGCAGGTTTGAGGAACTTTGGCTTCACTTTTAACACATAAAAGCTGCCGTCATGTTTTTACATCTGTGAGCCACGGCCTGTGTAAATGCTGCTAAAGCCTACAAGGCATAGATTCCTGCTCCAATAGTGGCCAGTGCCAAACACAGTCCCACGGTGAACTGCACGAAGGGTGAAGATGAGAGGACAGCTCCTGGGAATCTGGTGTTCGGCTGGTTCGCAGTGTCCATTGCGACACTCAGCATTTTCTGCAAATCATCAAAAACCTGCGAGAAAACGGGTTAAAAACGATCAGTGAGTTGGCGGCGTGTTTGCTCTGCATTCACTACATTCACTTCCTCTTTCAGTTGGATTCAGTGTGACATGTGAAGCAATTGTTGATGTCATTTTTGGGTCACTGCTTGCACGGTGAATCCACCGTTTACCTGTATGTTCAGCTCAAAGGCCAGCACGGCCTCCTCCAGCACCGCAGCCTTCTCCTCCTCCGTCAGCTCGATGCTGTTCATCCGGCTCCTGTACAGCTGTTTGAAGCGGTTGGGGCTGCTCACGCCGGGGAACTGGAAGAACGACAGCCCGTCTTTGCTGTTCAGACTGAGAGATTTCTGGGTAATCTTTCCCAGCACTTGTCCCCCTGAGAGATCACCAAGGTAGCGAGTGTAGGCGTGGGCCACCAGCAGCTCTGGGTTCTCTCTGCCGAGCTGAGAACATAGGAAGTGGAAGTGCTGAGCTGATTTTTGTGCGCTCAGACTTGTGAATCATGTCAGAAGACTGAACTCACCTTTCGCAGTCTCTGCGCGTATCTGTGTGTAGCTGCAGGGACGATCACTTTCTTCCTCCACTCTGAACCCAAAAAATGCTCCAGGTCTCTTTCCAGTGATTCCACGCGAGCGAGTTCCTGAGGGAAGTAAATTGGTGCAACGGATGGATGGGAAGCATTCCTGTCCAACTCCTCTTCTAGAGCCTTGTAGATCTCATAGAGGGAGCACAGCAAGACCTAAAAGACCCACAAAGACAAGGGTTAAAGGAGGGGGTGTGTGTGGTTTATTTATCCTGCTATTGTGCACACTTTACCTTGTACTGAACCAGAGTGATCTGTCCCTTCTGGTAACTCAGCATCAGCTGTGTGTTTTCAGCCCTCACATGGTTGTCCTTAGTGGCTGCTTTAATCTGCTCTGACAAATCACTGAGGGCACATGATAATCACAGAAAAGGCACAATCAATCACCCAACATATTCTAAAATAGCTTTAAGAGTAAACACGGAGAATTTGATGTGATTTAATTCATACCTGCCAACTTCTCCTGCATCGTCTTTCCTTGCACTCTTCATTATCTGTTCAAATGGTTTCATTAGTTTAGTATAAATACGTACAATATTAATAAGAACATGCAGATATAACACATTTCACTCACAGTTGAATCTCTGGTCCTTGGCGCTGGCTGCTGTGTGTCCTGTCAGGTGTCACTTCCTCTAAGCGGTCGGTCCTCAGTGCGTGGCCTCTCGGTTCTCTCCCCCCTTTTAAACAGTCCCGATGCTCGAGCTGCTGAGTCAAATGGGAAGTGTGACTGCTGAGTCATGTTATTCAGGCTGCTTCAGCTTCACATGACAAAGCAGCTGTGGACAGAGTGGCAAAATCAGAAAACATGACGAGGCAGAACAGCCAAGAATTCAGTAGACCCTAGGTTTAGAATTCACTTTATTAATAATAATAATAAAAGAGGTGGAATCTATTTGAAAGAGTAGAGTTCTTTCTTGTTCATGCTTCTAAACTACTACATTTCAGAATAAGAATCTAGTCGACAGCATTAAGTGTAAAGCTTATACTAACCAGTCATGTTTGAGCAGGCTTTGGATACAGGTGGAGTCCTCAAGAGTCCTTGAGGGGAGACGAAGAAGGGTTGCATTCGTTAAAACGTGATATCAAACCTGCAGCTATGATCTGACAACAAGTTCATTTTCTTAGCTTTTTGTTCATTTTGTTCATCTACATTCATTAACAAAGACCAGCAGACAGAAAAGCAAGTCTTGAAGTAGATGTCATGAGTTCCATGATGGGATCCTACAGAAGCTCAAGACTCAAAGCTACCTACAGCTACCAATACTGTACCTGTTTAGAGCCAGGCTGCTTTATGAGGACTATAGATTTTTAATATTGTAATAAATTTCGATTTTGTTGATAATACTTTAGTAATATTTTAATCCCCCTAAGATGCTTGTTTGTTTGTTAAGCCCTTTCACACTGACTCCCTAAGTTTTTAAGATGTGGTGTTGCCCTCAAATTTAGAATGACCTTATTTTCCCTTAAAACTGTAGTTTAAACATGTGATATGTTCTAAAATGGATTCACGAGATTTGCAAATCGTTGCGTTGTCTTTCGAATTACATTTTACACTTTGTCCAATTTCTTTTTATTTATTTTAGAGTTGTATTTAAGCAGAAAATTAACTCTTTGCAACTGTTTCACAGAAGTACTTCACAGTAATTTATAGAGTACGTCCTCTGCCCACTCTAAAGCTAACATCAATGAACAAAATCTAAAAACAATAAAAACAGTGAAAACACATTTTAATCTAATCCAGTTGTTTTGGTAAGAAATTATTTTTAGACGAGAAAATAACTTTCAGTTCAAAGACCATCACAAACACACAAATAAACTAATGAACTTCTCACTAAGAGTTGTTTTTATTAATGACAGCGTTTTAGGAGACCAAAAGCTACACCATTATTTTTTAGGGAACTTTACCGGAAGTGCTGTCAGAAGAAAGAAAATTTGCCGCCAATAGCTACCCAGAAGGGGAAAAAAACAATAAATACCGCACGTCGGAGAAACGCCCTCTTCATTCGAAGGGTTGTGTCGTTTTTTATCTTTTCTAAAATGGCTTCAGACGACGAAGTAGCCCCTGAACTCCTTGAAAGTGAGGACGAAGGAGAGTCTGGAGCAGAAAGTTTTCTCACGGAGGATGAGCTAGCTTACCAAGAGGGGCTCGATCCAGCGGAAGAGTAAGTAAACTGTTTAGGGCCGCGGTATGGGTAGAAATGTTTGCAGCAAGCCTGTGTGTGTGCATATTAATCAAGTATAGAAACTTTTAGACTGCAGGGCACCCATTTAAAATAAGTTAAAACAGAGTGTATATATAGAGAATAGGATAGAATAGAATGCCTTTATTGTCATTATACAAAGGTACAGAGTGTAGAGCCTGTAGTGCAGTGATTGGATATTGCACAGAACAGGTTGTTGTGCTTGGAGATGGTGATAAATACATTCATGAGGGCTAGAAATTGGTTAAAATGAGAAAAATAGTGTTAGAGTATATGAGTGTGGCATGGCACATGGGGTGGGGCTGGAGTAAATAATAAACAGAGTAACTAGGGGTTAAATCACAGTTGATGACAGTAGGTCAGCATGTGTTAAACTGCATATGATTTGAGTTTAGTGAAATTAAAATGTGTAGTTTGCACCTTTGGCTTTGATCTGCTGGCTGTTGGTTGCACAGTTTTGGGGTTTGGGCTTTAACCATAGTCTTTGGGTTGGCTGGAGAACACATTGTTGTGGGGACGGGGACTAGACCTACACCAAGGGTAGGTCTAGCAGTTTCAGCCATTCTTATAATCATATGCTCTGTAAGATGTGAACTACAAAAACACTGGCTAGAGATATATGATCATAATATGTATTCTGTTTCTTTTAGTTATGATGATCAGCAGGAGGGGCAGGAAGAGCCTTGCGCCTCTAGTGAAGAAGATGCCAGCAACTCTGCGTATCCTGAAGAATACAGATCTTCACCTACTGTAACAAGAGGTCAGAAAAGGAAAATATCTCTAGAGCCAGCAGTCTCAGCTAAATCCTGGAAAACAGAGAAAGATCCAGACTTTTGTCCAGTGGCTAATCGGTTCATCCCAGCCCGACCACCTGGACATCAGCTGAATTCAAATAACAAGCACACGCCGCTAGACCTCTTCAAGCTGTTTTTCAGCAATGATGCCATTTTAACTCTTTGTCGGAACACAAACAAACAAGCAGCCAAAAACATTGCAAAAGGCAAGAAGTATTCATGGACTGACCTTGACATCCCAGAGTTCTTAAATTATATTGGACTAACTTTCTTCTTTTCATTGGTGAAGCTGGATAACATCTGTGACTACTGGAAAAAGAACACAATTTTCAGTGTACCATTTCCAGCTGATGTCATGCCACAGGACAGGTACCGGGCAATATCTTGGAATATCCACATGAGTGATCCCGAGAAAGATGTTGAGAACGACAGGCAAAAGGGAACGCCACAATATGACCATCTGTCTCAGCTGAAGCCCCTAATGGACAGCATCAAACATGCCTGCAAAATGTTTTACCACCCCAGGCAGAGCCTTTTGATTGATGAGAGGACCTTGGTGAGGAAGAACCACACTGGATCGATTCAGAAAATGGCAGCAAAACCAAAGAAGTGTATTTTCAAACTCTTTGTTCTGTCTGACTGCAGCGGCTACATCTTGGATTTTGCTGTGTACACTGGAAAGTCACAATTTGAATCAGGCACTGGACTTGCCTATGACTCCGTCATGACACTGGTGAAGTCTGCATACCTGGGCAGTGGCTATAATCTGTTTCTGGACCACTTCTACACCAGTCCAAAACTCTTTAAGGACCTGCGGAGTCTCAATATAGGAGCATGTGGAACATACAGAGACCATAGGAGAGGCTGCCCAACCACACTGTCAAATGCTCTGAAGAAAAAGGATCCTAAAGGCACCCTGAGGTGGCGCCGTGAAGATTCTGTAGTTTTTGTGAAGTGGAAGGACTCACGTGAGGTCAGTATCTGCTCTACGGTCCACCAGGCGTTCTCGGGGTACACTGTGGAGAGGAGAGGGAAAAATGAGAATGGCAAGCCAACCGTGAGATCCATTCCATGTCCAACACCTGTCATGGAATATAATAAGTATATGGGAGGTGCTGAGGATTTGTTAGGACAGTTGACACAATACTACTCCGTACACCACAAAACTTCGTACTGGTACCGTATGCTGTTCTTACACTTCCTGGACATTGCAGCCACCAACAGCTTCCTCCTTCACAAGGAGCTCTGCAGGGAGAAACACGAGGAACCCATGACCCACAGGGCCTTCCTGGAAGAGCTGACTGCCCAGTTGTGTGGTGTAACAGTCGCTGTCCCCCCTACCAAGGGATCGAGTGGCCACCTACCCGTGCCAATCTCCAACCAACCTGATTCAAGCAAGAGGGTGTCATATGGACGCAGGACCTGTGTACAGTGCAGGCTGATGAAGAAGGAATATCAGTCTACCCCCTGGAAGTGTAAGGAGTGCGACGTGGCCTTGTGTCTCATTGCAGACAGAAACTGCTTTGAGGCATGGCACAATTAATGTATAGATTATTTTTTTAAAATACTTTTTTAAATAAATGTAAATAGTTTTTATGTTTTTAATTTACCTGCAGCAAAAAATTAAATCATGTTCTTATGTGTTCTGAATTAAAGTTTTGTAGCATTCACTTCATGTTTGTTTCTTGTTCTTTATGCTCATACAAGTACTTGTATTTAAACAGCACACACGTTCTGTTTCCCACACTACCCTGGAAGTGTGTGTGTGTGTGTGTGTGTGTGTGTGTGTGTGTTATAGGGTCGTGGTAATACAGGCAACATTGTACTGTAGGTGGAAACCAGGTCGACCAAACTTAGTGAAAAAGAGAGCAGTTGGAGGACCAGGTGACGTGTGTGTGTGTGTGTGTGTGAGCACTGCTACAGTATAAGTGTTGAAGCACTGGCCTCAGAAGCTGCTGGTATAAGGACAGGATCATACAGTCCCCTTAAATTTCACTCACACTCCCATATTTCTGCCGTAATATTGAGGAGGACCAATTTCTCCACACCACCAATCTGACAATGCCCAACTCCACAGAATGAGAGCATGTATAGGTGATAGAATGTCACCAGGTACAATTACTCATTTAGCTGTACTTTTAAGCATATCTGTGATAATTTGCA